>JAVKPL010001370.1:0-16427 GCA_032173675.1 Gastrolobium villosum | reverse complement strand
AGCACTATAGACCAAGATATCATCAAAAAAAATGACGACAAAGCGGCGAAGAAATTCAGAGAAAACCTCATTCATCGTAGCTTGAAAGGTGGATGGAGCATTTGTGAGTCCAAAAGGCATGACTACAAACTCATAATGACCCTGGTGTGTCCTGAATGCCGTCTTGTGAATGTCCGCTGGTTCCATTAAAATTTGATGGTAACCCGAACGCAAATCCAACTTTGAAAAGATGGTGGACCCATGTAACTCATCTAAGAGTTCATCAATTGTCGGAATTGGGAATTTGTCCTTCACCGTGACAGTGTTTAGAGCCCGGTAATCCACACAAAAACGCCAGGTACCATCTTTCTTTTTAATTAGTAGCACGGGTGAACTAAATGGAGATTGACTGGCACGGATAAGTCCTCCTGTCAACATTTCTTTGACCAAACGCTCGATTTCATTTTTTTGAAAATGAGGATACCGATAAGGACGTACCTGAATTGGTTTAGTATCTAGTTGAAGTATGATTTTGTGGTTAAAGGTCCGGCTCGGGGGCAGCGTAGGAGGGATGGCAAACACATCACCGAAATCCTGTAACACCTGTTGAATGGCAGGATCCTCAGAACAACCGTCAGGAGGGTGGTTTGTAGTGGAAGAAGTAGTAGTAAAACACATATGGCATGAGGAAACCGAATCCTGAGCCACAAGTCTGTGCAATTGGGCTGGAGAAATTGCCGCCGGATCCATTGTCAGTGCCCCTTGCAATAACACCTTAGAATTGTGAAGAGTAAAAGACATTGTCATTTGTTGATAGTCAGTGAGGATGGGGCCGAGTGTGGCTAACCACTGCACCCCAAGGACTATATCAGCACCCTTAAGATCAATGACAAATAAGTCAACATGGAATAATTCAGATTGCAATAGCAGTGGTACACTGGTGCATTGAGCAGAGCAGAGCAAGTTATCACCATTTCCCACCTGGACCGTGAATGGGGGAATGGCATGCATCGTCAAATGGAGAAAGGACGACATCCTAGGTGTGATGAAGTTATGGGTACTACCCCCATCAATCAGTACCTGAAGTGACTTGCCGGTAATCGTACCTTGCAACCTAAATGAACGTGAATTGCGATGACCAAAAAGAGCATGAAAACTAATTTCGGGTTGTGAATCCGAAGGCTCAACAGAAACTGGTACATCCGAACTCATCTCAACAGAATCAGGATCAAACAACTCAGCATCACTGCCATCCATATACAGCAGAGCAGGTTTATTTTTGCATTTATGTCCGAAATGATATTTTTCCTCACAATTGAAGCAAATATTCTTGTCACGTTTAGCTTGCGTTTCTGCAGGGGATAACCGTCGGATTGGGATGGCCGCAATAGGGGAAACAGGTGCAACCTGAGGGGATGCTGGTAAAGAAAGAGTTGGTGTGCTGGTACTGGGTTTGTTAAACCAAGGCTTAGAGGATCGGTCTAGATTGAGTTGGTCTTCATAGACACGAGCTAAGGCGAAGGCCTGATGAACATCAACAGGTCGATGGGGAATAATGGAACTTCGAATTCTGGGTTTGAGACCAGAAATAAACATGCTCTTTGTAAGAGCAGGGGATAACCCAGGTACACGACTTGATAAACGTTCAAAGGCCGTCTGGTAGTCTTGTACAGTAGCTGTTTGTTGTAATTTTGCTAAGAGGGACGCTGGATCGTCAAATTCTGTCGGACCAAAACGTTGTATGATGGCCTGGACAAATGCATTCCAAGTGGGAATGAGACCATCACGTGACATCCCCTGGAACCAACTGGCAGCCGGATCGTCCAAATGGAAAGACGCGATGAGGAGTTTGTCCGGATCAAGGGTTTGATAGTACATGAAGTAGCGTTCCACAGCAAAGAGCCAACGATTTGGATCACCGGATGAAAACCGAGGAAGATCTAAACGGGGGGAACGGCCACCAGGGCCTGGGCCCAAGAGGCCCTGTTGACGACCAAGGGGAGGAACCATACCATTGTTGGCTTGTTGCTGGATGTGCCGTTCCAAATCGGTGCGCAAGTCTGCAAAACGTTCATTCTGTTGATTCTCAATAGCATGGAAGCGACGGTCATGGGCAACCTCCCAAGCCGTAAATTGCTGGGTAGTAGTGTTTTCAGTGGTTTGGAGTCTATTGTCCGTCGCCTGAAGTTGTTGACGCAGCTCAGTGAGCTGGTTTTGAAGATCTCTCATCCTAGTGTTGTCAGCCATAGGAGGAGGAGCAGCAATGAAAGCACCAAATTGAAGGGAAGAGAAAGGAGAGAAGCAGAGAGTTAGTTAGAAGAGAGAGAAAAGTAAGAGAGATAAGTTTGTCCAACAATTTTCTATCCTTTTCTTCTGTTTGTATTTTCTATTTATCTTCTCAAAGAGCCATTGATTTTACTATTCATATGGTCCTATTACAAAAGGCCATTAGCCCATTACAAAGTCATCAAAACGCATGGGCTTCGTAATCTTCCTGATGGCCCGTTTGTTACTATTGTCTTGATGGGCTGGGTCGTGAATGGGCAGCCCAAGTGGCTTCACAACACCTTCTTTGGTAATAATGCATATAAATCAGTGAAATTCTCAGTGCCGAGGTTTACAGGCGGTAATCCAGAACCTTGGATCCATAAGATCTAACAATTTTATGGGTTCCATCACTTGAACGATGAGGATAAACTCACTTTGACGTCCTTCCAAATGGACGGGGATGCTGAGGAATGGTTTCATTGGATGGAGAGAAGCCATCGATTGACCACCTGGGATGCATTCGTAGTGGCATTACGATCCCGTTTTGGTCCTTCCAAGTACAGGGATCTCAGAGGTGAATTGGGAAGATTGGTGCAAGATACAACAGTGGAGAATTATCAGAAGGAATTTGAGAGGTTATCCAACCAGATCATAGGTATTGATGACATTACCTTGCAAAGTTATTTTGAGAACGGCCTCAGATCTGAAATCCGAAAGGAGGTTCGGATGCACCTTCCTGAGTCGTTGCAGAAAGCAATCGAGTTAGCTAAGGTGGTGGAAGACAAGATGAGTGATCGGACTCCTGCACGGATCGGATACCAGAAAAATTTTTCCAGCACTTATGCGAGTAACTCCCAGCCAGGCTTGCTGCCTACTCCCACAAAGGGACCTGTCAACATTGCTGGATCATCAAAGGAAATCGTACCGATCAGGCGTCTATCTGCTGCAGAAATGATGGCCAAGAGAGAAAAGGGTCTTTGCTATTACTGTGAGGAAAAATTCCACAGGAACCATGTCTGCAAAGGAAAAATGTTGTTAATGCTTGTTCAAGAAGGAGAAGAGGAGACAGAGGAGGACGAAATGGAGGTGACAAATGAAAAGAAAGGAGGTGATGAGGAATCACCTGGCATTAGCTTGCATGCTATGGATGGCCAATACTCTTCTAGTACACTGCGTTTAAAAGGATTCATCAACAAACAACCTGTCCAAGTGCTGGTGGATGGTGGATCAACTCACAACTTTGTGCAGGAAAGAGTGGTTAAATTTCTTGGGTTAGAGGTTAAGCCAATCAGTCAATTTCAAGTGCTAGTGGGGAATGGAGCCCATTTAGGGTGCAAGGGAGTCTGTCATAAGGTGGAATTGGAAATGCAAGGGTATAAATTCTTTCCAGATTTATTTGTTTTACCTATCCAAGGGGCTAAAGTGGTGTTAGGAGTGCAATGGCTATCAGAATTCGGGGATGTTACTACGAACTATAAACAACTCACTCTGAAGTTTAGCAAGGAGGATAAATGGATTGAACTACAAGGAGAAAGCCGAGTGCAGGTGGAACCAATAGAGCTGCATCAACTTCGCAGACTAACTCATTCAGATGCTGTAGCAACCTATTTCCAATTGCAAACTATTGACCACCAGTACACCAAAGAGCCGAACAATGAGCAGAGTTGCAACCCACTAATACAAGCCGTTTTACAGGACTATGAAGACCTCTTTGCAACACCTACACAGCTGCCACCCACACGTCTCGAAGATCACCGAATTCATCTAGAACCTGGAACCAAAGCAATAAATGTCAGACCATACAGGTATCCTTATTTCCAGAAATCAGAAATTGAAAAAATGGTTAAAGAAATGTTAGATACCGGAGTTATTAGACCCAGCTTGAGCCCTTTCTCCTCACCTGCCTTGTTGGTCAAGAAGAAAGATGGAACTTGGAGGTTCTGTGTAGACTATAGAGCTTTGAACCAAGTGACCATACCCAACCGTTTTCCCATTCCTACAGTGGATGAGATGTTAGACGAGTTAGCAGGGGCAGTCATTTTTTCAAAGATGGACCTGCGTTCAGGATACCACCAGATCAGAACGGTCCCAGAGGATATATATAAAACAGCCTTTAGGACACATCAAGGGCACTACGAGTTTATTGTGATGCCCTTTGGGCTCACTAATGCCCCAGCTACTTTTCAGGGAATTATGAACTCGGTTCTAAAGGAATATTTGCGCAAATTTGTCATCGTGTTCTTTGATGACATATTAATATACAGTAAGACAATATGGGAGCATGTGGAGCACTTACAGAAGGTTATGGAGTGTCTTAGAAAAAATCAGTTATATGCCAAAAGGTCCAAATGTGCATTTGCTCAAGAAGAAGTAGAATACTTGGGCCATGTGGTAGATGCCAAAGGGGTACGTCCAGATCTGGGTAAAATCCAAGCCATTATGGATTGGGGCAATCCAACCAACCTCAAACAACTACGTGGGTTCCTTGGCCTAGCCGGTTACTACCGAAAATTTGTACGTGGGTTCTCCCAAATTGCAGCACCCTTAACTGCCCTATTGCACAAGGATGCTTTTAATTGGAGTGACAAGGCTGAACAAGCTATGGTCGAACTAAAAAGGGCTTTATCTAACCCACCAATCCTGGCACTACCAGATTTCACTAAAAGGTTTGTTTTGACTACTGACGCTTCGGGCATTGGAGTGGGTGTAGTATTAAGTCAGGACAATCGACCCCTAGCCTATTTCAGCAAGAAACTGAATCCTAAGATGCAACAGGCTTCTACCTATGTCAGGGAGATGTTCGCCATCACTGAAGGGGTTTCAAAATGGAGACAGTATTTACTTGGGGGACCTTTCACTATTAGAACTGATCAGAAGAGTTTAAAGGATATGATGGGGCAGGTTATACAAACCCCTGAACAACAGAGATTCCTAGTTAAGCTATTGGGGTTTGACTATACTATAGAGTATTATCCTGGGGCTGTTAATAAGGTGGCCGATGCTTTATCCCGCAAATCTGAAACAGAACCCACGGTCACTCCAACAGATGTATGCGCAATGGTCCTCACACAGGTAACACATAACCTGATTGAAAACATCAAGGCAGAAGGTCACACCAATACAGAGTTACTTCAATTAAAAAATAAAATTGAAAAGGGTGCTGAAGGATATGAGAATTACAGCTTGCGGGATGAACTGATATTATACAAGGGGAGGGTTACCATAGCATCTAATTCTGAACTCCGGATTGTCATTTTACATGAGTTCCATTCATCCCTGATTGGAGGTCATGGCGGAGTGAAGAAAACCCTTCAACGGATACTCCCTAGCTATTACTGGCCCAACCTGAAAAAGGATGTTCAAGAATTTGTTAGAACATGTCCTGTTTGTCAAGCAACAAAGTATCAGCCATTATCACCAGCTGGCTTACTTCAACCACTTACTATACCTATGGCTATATGGGAGGATTTATCAATGGATTTCATTGTTGGACTGCCCAACTCCGAAGGTAAAACAGCAATTTTGGTAGTGGTAGATCGCCTTTCCAAGTATGCACATTTTATAGCTCTACCCCCAAATTTCACTGCTACTAAGGTAGCCTCAGTATTCGTAGAGAACATCTGCAGATTACATGGAATTCCTCATTCCATTGTGTCAGACAGGGACAGCATCTTTGTCAGTAAATTTTGGGTCGAATTAGCAAGATTGAGCGGCACAAAACTATGCTACAGCACTGCTAACCACCCTGAAACCGATGGACAAACAGAGGTTACAAATAGAGGCTTAGAACAGTATTTACGTTGCTACACAATGGAGGCACCAAAGCAATGGGTTCACTACCTACCATGGGCAGAGTTTTCTTACAACTCTGCCTACCATTCTTCGATTGGGGCTTCTCCCTTTCAGATTGTTTATGGAAGATCTCCTCCCACCATCCCACCATATGAAGGTTCAACAACCCCCATCGAAGCCGTGGACGAGCTACTGACCCGCAGGGATGCCATGATTAGGCAACTCAGAGAGACCTTGCATAGGACAAGACAACGGATGAAAATACAAGCAGATAAAAAAAGAAGAGATGTGCAATTTGATGTAGGAAATCTCGTACTCGTTAAGCTCCAACCATACAGACAGAGATCGGTACGAAATCATACCTTTTCCAAGCTCCGGCGCCGCTTCTATGGGCCTTTTCCTATCACTGCACGGATCGGCCAAGTGGCTTACAGATTGGACCTTCCGGCGGAGTCCAGAATCCATCCCGTGTTCCATGTGTCTCTCCTTAAGTTATACCGCCAAAATCCATCTTTTCACTCGACGCCTCTACCTCCGGTGAGCTGGGATAATCATCCGGTCACTAAACCGGTGGCGGTACTCAGAACCCGCGCCATACAACAGGGAGCGACGGAAAGTTTACAACTTTTGGTTCAGTGGGAGGGATTGCCGTTGGAGGATGCAACTTGGGTCTCCTACAACGAGTTCTGTCAGGCGTTTCCGGATTTCGATCTTGAGGACAAGATCTGGTCTTCAAGGAGGGAGGGAAATGATAGATCCTCACCCACAGATCCCATACAAATAGCAGATGGCTCGGACCAAGGAAGGGAGGACATACCTGTGGAGCTCGAGGAGGACAGACGTGGAGAAAGAAGAAGAGAGAAGAGGATGAAGAAGACACCTGCGTGGCTCAAAGACTTCTGGAAAATGACACGTAACTGAAGCAGGGAAGTGGGTATATTGGTGTTGGGCTGAATAGTAACTCAAGTGGGTAATGGGTTTGGGCTGAACCGTGGCCCAATTAAATATGTTAAGAGTTGTTAAATAAATTACATGGGTTGGCTTACTTAAGCCCAATAGTATAATTTCCTTCAGTAATTACATTCAGTTTTATTACAAATAGTCAGGTAGGGATGAAGGGAGTTTTTAGCTAAATATCTTGTAACAACTTTCTCCTTTCTCTCTTGTAAAACCTTCTGGAGTTGCCGGCAACCTCGAATTGCCGTTGGTAATACATTTTCTCTTTCTCAGTTTTAACTTTAGATATTTTGTCCTATCAGTGCTGGCCGAGTTGAAAACGGCCAGGGAGGCGCAGGAGAAGGAAAAGGGGGAAAGAGAGAAGCTTATAAAAGATCTCTCTTCCACCAGGGAGGCTTTAGCTAAGCTCCAGAAGGAGCATAAGGATCTGAAGTCTGTGCATGACTTCAACCACAAGTCCTTGACAAATTTTAAATAGAAGTTTGAGGATCTGGAGGCGAAGTTGGAGGAAACTGAAGGCACTGCCCAAGCCTACCGGAACGAACTCGAGAAGGCCATAACTGGTTCTTTTGGGAACGCTCTCAGCCAACTGCGAGTTGTGATTCAGGCCTTCAGTTTATCACCTGTGGTATCCATTCTCAGGCTTATGTGAGCAATGGTATTATCATTGGTTGTCCTCCAGAATCTCCGCCCTGTGACTCAGCCACCCCCAGCGAGGATAGAGCGGTGGTGGAAAAGGGCAAAGAGGCTAGCACGCGTCCTCCTTCTGTTCCCTAGTTTAATTTTTGTAGATTTTGTTAGGGCCTTTTCGGAGCCTCTTTGTAATGAATATTGCCGGTTTACACCTGGATTTCATGTATCATTTATTTGGTTAATGTATGTCTCGATTTTGATTCATACAAGTTTGATTTATACAACCTGGCCGAGGATGGAGCATGTTTAAACGGATTCCGATTTTGTCATTTATTCATGACGCATATTATTTGACTTAGCTATGCAAACTAAACCGGCATACAGATCATTTCATCATTTGAGACGCGTCTGTGTATAACTTTTTCCAAGGAAGATGCAATCATGGCACCTACCCATCCCTTTTGAAAGAAAAAGGTAATGGGCAATTTGACCTGATGAGGATCGCTTTGGCGGATTACATCTCATACCTTGGCTTGTATTCGATACTAATAACAAATAAGAGTAGATCTTAAATAAGAAATAATTCCTCATTTATTTATTGGTTCGAGTATTACATGAATAGTGCCAACATATTTGGCTTTTAAATAGAGTCCCTAATAGAGGATAATTTCCATCATAAAATAGATGAAGGTCGCTCAGCTATAATATGTCTTCAGTTTGTCTGCATTCCATGTTCTTTTAATTGGTTTGCCCTCAATTGTTTCAAGGACATATGCACCATTTCCGAGTTTGTGCTTAACCCGGTAAGGTCCATCCCAATTAGCAGCTAACTTGCCTTCCCTTGCATTTCGGATGTCGATATCTGCTCTTCTGAGAACTAAATCATTGACTTCGAAGCTTCTCGGTCGTACCTTTTTATCATGTCTGGCCGCCATATGTTGTTTGGCCATAATATCTCGGCAATGAGCTAAGACTCGAGTTTCCTCGATGAGATCTAACTCGGCAGTAAGCAATCTGCTATTTTGTTGCTCGCCCTGCGTCATACTATTCATTAGTCTCCAGGAGGTCTCTCCGACTTCAACTGAGATCATAGCCTCACAACCATATGTCAATCGAAAAGGGGTTTCCCCTGTTGACGTCTGGGTACTCGTTCTATACCTGCGTCATACTATTCATTCATCTCCAGGAGGTCTCTCCGATTTCAACCGGGATCATAGCCTCGAGATTCCTTCTGATCACCGCAAACTGTGATAATTTCATTGATGCTACTCACCATTTTGATCTTCTGATGCTTGGTGGAGACCATCATGTCCCAATGATGTATTGTTGGTCGACCTAAGATTATATTGTATTCAGAGGGAAAGTTGGCTACTATGAATCGCACGCGCTCTGACTTGAACGCGTGTTTGGTCCCCAATATTAACCTTAGGTCTATATACCCCTTCGGAGTGGTGTGTTGCCCATTAAAGGCTATTAGCTCCATTCTGCAAGGGTGTAGATCTTCCTCGTCGAGATGCATTTTTTTGAATGCGTCCCATAATATAATGTCAGCACTGCTTCCGCCGTCCACGAAGATTTTTCTAACCCGATAATTGACTAAAGTTCCAGCAATAACCAACCCGTCAACGTGTCCTGGAATGACCCCCTGCATATCGTCTTTAGTGAAATATAACAAAGGAGGATCTGGATTTCGTTGAGTTTCTTTAAAAGTAGGGTGGTCCCTAATGGAGAGAACTTCCCTTAAATATTTCCGCCTTGCATTCATCGTGTCACCGCCACCCCCAAGGGCTCTGCTTATTACATTGCATTCAAAAGCCACCTCCGGGAATTCTTCATGGCGGGGTCCTTTTGTGGAGGTGTTATTTTCTGGGGCCTTGTTTTTCGATGCCGGGCTCCTGTTTCTCTTTCTATTGTCAAACTTTCTTTTACCATTTTTATCCCCTTGTGTCTGGATCACGCACTGTCTTAGTCGGCCATCTCGTACGAACTTTTCAACTGCATCTCGAAGATCCCAACATTGATCAGTTGTGTGACCGGGCCCATCATGAAATGCACACTATTTAGATTTGTCCAGCCCCCCTCTGTTAAATATGGGTCGGGGTCTGTCCACCTTTCGCATTTCAGTCATGGCCACTTCTCGCCATATTTGTGATCGCGGGGCATTTAGAGGTGTATATTTGTCATATTTCCCCAAACGAACTCGGGAGTCGAGAATTCGAGGTATGTTATCTTTTTTCCTGAAATCGGACCAATCCCGCTGTTGTGGCATCGGGTTCTTGTCTTTTGGACTTATCCCCTTTTCCTCGTCCGGCTGGGCGTTTGCTATCTCCATTTGCTCGAGTTCGTGGTGCACCATGGGCTAGCTGCGGTGCACGAGAATGAGCTGTGGTGCACCATGGGCTAGCCATCGTGCACCATGGGCTAGCCACGGTGAACCATGGGCAAGCGGCGGTGCACCAGAATGAGCCATGGTGCACCATGGGCTAGCCACAGTCCACCGTGGGCAAGCGGCGGTGCACCAGAATGAGCCGCAGTTCACCAGAATGAGCCGGGGTGCACCAGTGAGTCATCGAATTATGATATGCCAAGACTTTGATTGTGGTGCACCCACGATTTTTGAGTTCCTCTAACTCATTTGATAGTGTTTCTGCATTTGTTTTGGTCAATTTTTAGTGTAGTCTATCATCGAGGGCACCGGGTGCACCTCGTCCGGCACCAGGCGCATCTCGTCAGGCACCTGGTGCACCACTCCATGCACCTCATCAGGCATCAAGTCAAGCATAGGGTGCACCATGCCTGACGGCGGAGGCACCACGTCAGGCACCAGGCGCGCCTCATGGGGCACCATGTCAAGCATCCGGGGCATCTCGTCGGGCACCAGGTGCACAGCCCACCGCGGGAGTGGGAAGGAAGGCAGCTGCTCCCCCCTATAATAGCCTTATTTGCAGTTGCCAGTTTTGCACAAGTAAATACCTTTTTTCTGAGGAGGAAGAAGTCCAAATTTGGACCTAGAAATTGAATTTCGGTCTGATTTTTTGCATGCATGCTTGGAAAAACCATATCTTACTCTTCCCAAAGTCCCATGATTTTTCTCCATGGGATTAATTTAATATTAATTTTCCAAGAGGCGTAATTTGAGAAAATCCGAAAAAATGGAAAATCGTACCTAGACATCGAATTTTGATCTGATTTTTTGTAAACATCCATGCTTAAATATATCCAACATCCTCTCCAAGTTTCATTGGATTTCACAGAAGGATTGGTTTTAATGAATTTTTGGAGCCTACGCCTCCTCCCCCCATATAATAGGCTTATATGCATTAAGCCAATTTTGCACAAGTAGACTCCTTTTTTGCGAGGAGGAAGAAGGCCCAATTTGTAGAGGGTGGCCATCCGATCAAAACTAACCAAAGAATCGTTACCCCCACCCTATTTTTGCCAAATTCCATCGTTTAGTCCACTTTTGCGTTGCCCGAAATATTTTTTATCAGTCCTTGAACAAGCGAAAATTGAAAAAATATGAAAAAATGGAAAAGCATACCCCAACATCGAATTTTGAGCTGCTTTTTTGCATGCTTCCATACTTAAATATATCCAACATCCCCTCCAAGTTTCATTGGATTTCATGGAGAATTTTTACATTGACCTGAGTATGCCTGCTCCCCCCTAACCTGTAGGAAACTTTCCTTGTATGCATGCAACTGCCAAGACTTTGTGTGTGGTGCTCCCATGATTTTTGAGTTCCTCCAACTCATTTGATAGTGTTTCTGCATTTGTTTTGGTCAATTTTTAGTGTAGTCTATCATCGAGGGCACCGGGTGCACCTCGTCCGGTACCTGGCGCATCTCGTCAGGCACCTGGTGCACCACTACATGCACCTCGTCAGGCATCAAGTCAAGCATAGGGTGCACCATGCCTGACGGTCGGGGCACCACGTCAGGCACCAGGCGCGCATCATGGGGCACCATGCCAAGCATCCGGGGCATCTCATTGGGCACCAGTGCACAGCCCACCGCGGGCATGGGAAAGCAGGCAGCTGCTCCCCCTATAATAGCCTTACATGCAGTTGCCAGTTTTGCACAAGTAAATACCTTTTTTTTGAGGAGGAAGAAGTCCAAATTCGGACCTAGAAATTGAATTTTGGTCTGATTTTTTGCATGCATGCTTGGAAAAACCATATCTTATCGTTCCCAAAGTCTCATGATTTTTCTCCATTGGATTAATTTAATATTTATTTTTCAAGAGGCGTATTTTGAGAAAATCCGAAAAAATGGAAAATCGTACCCAGACATCGAATTTTGATCTGTTTTTTGTAAACATCCATGCTTAAATATATCCAACATCCTCTCCATGTTTCATTGGATATCATGGAAGGATTGATTTTTAATGAATTTTTGGAGCCTATGCCTCCACTCCCCATATAATAGGCTTATATTCATTTGCCAATTTTGCACAAGTAGACTTTTTTTTGCGAGGAAGAAGGCCGAATTTATAGAGGGTGGCCATTCGATCAAAGACAAACCAGAGAATCGTTACCTCCACCCTATTTTTGCCAAATTTCATCGTTTAGACCACTTTTTCGGGGCCCAGAATATTTTTTATCAATCCCTGAACGAGTGAAAATTGAGAAAATCCGGAAAAATGGAAAAGCATACCCCGGCATTGAATTTTGAGCTGGTTTTTTTGCAGGCGTCCATACTTAAATATATCCAACATCCCCTCCAAGTTTCATTGGATTTCATGGTGAATTTTTTCATTGATCTGAATATGCATGCTCCCCCTAACCTATAGGAACCTTGCCTTGTATGCAACTACCAAGGCTTTGAGTGTGGTGCTCCCACGATTTTTGAGTTCCTCCAACTCATTTGATAGTGTTTCTGCATTTGTTTTGGTCAATATTTAGTGTAGTCTATCATCGGGTGCACCACGTCAGGCACCGGGTGCACCTCGTCCGGCACCAAGTCAAGCATCAGACGCATCTCGTCAAGCACCGAGTCAAGCATAAGGTGCACCAGACGCACATCATGGGGCACTAAATCAAGCATCCGGGGCATCTCGTTGGGCACCAGGTGCACAGCCCACCGCGGGTGTGGGACGACAGGCAACTGCTCCCCCCATAATAGCCTTATTTGCAGTTGCCAGTTTTGCACAAGTAAATACCTTTTTTCTGAGGAGGAAGAAGTCCAAATTCGGACCTAGAAATTGAATTTTGGTTTAATTTTTTTGCATGCATACTTGGAAAAACCATATCTTATTGAGGTCACCGGGCGCACGCATCGCTTCTAGCTCGGATTCTGACTTAGAGGCATTCAGTCATAATCCAATGCTCGGTAGCTTCGCGCCACTAGTTTTTCAACCAAGCGCGATGACCAATTATGCGATGACCCACTGCAGCTATGGGAACCGAGATCGAAGATGCTGAGAGCGGCGAGTCAATTCAGAAGCCGGATAGAGAGGATAAGGAAGAAGACGAGATGTCGAAGGAGCTTGAGAAGCCAGCAAAGGAACGAGAAGCGTGGAATCTGAGATGCTTGATGGAGTTAATTAAGTTGGAAGGTGTTAGATGTTTTTTTTCAGTGATCAATATTGAAGAAAACAAGCGCGATCAGAAAGTTGAAGAAAAGCAGAAGCAACGCGAAGAAAGAAAGAAGAATTTAAAATTTATGGGGGAGTTTTGTTGGGATAAATCTTAAATGTTCATTTTTTATTTTAAATGTGTGAATGGGATGCCCACAGGCCGACGCAAAGAACGCACGGTGTCGGAGCATGCCGTGAGGCGCTCGCTGCCATCCACAACCATTCATACTTACACAAACAACCCAACCACCACTCACACGCCCTCGCATTCAGTGCGACCCAACAACACAAAACGTACCACAACCCACATTGCCTACGGCATGCGCGCGAGGGAAGCATCCGGTAGCGCCATGTCCATCTCGCTAGGCATGATCGATACCATCAAGAACCAGCCCTCGCCGCCATCAATTCCTTTCACAACTTGTTTAGTCGTAATTCATCCAGGTGCCTCCACAAGATCAACGATGCACGTAAGGCAATAACAACCGGGATCGGGGTAAGTCCCCAAAACGCACCGCTGCGAATGCATCAACGACGCTAAATCATCGTCAAGTTGTTATGGGAATTCGACCTCAATGCAACGGGACATGGGCCCGAGCGCATTGAGAAGGAATTCCCCCGAAACACGTCCCACTCTGCCAACTCGCCAGTTATCGTAATTGTGTCCCCATGGCATCAGGAATCGAGAGGGACGCACCGAATGGGCGACGTTCGGTTGTGGATGCGAAAGGAATCAAGCACCCACGTGGGATGCCCCGGGATCCATTGCTCTTGCGTCATCGATGGCTGAATGAGCCACGCCACATTGTCGTGGGAACTCAACCTCAACACAACGGGACATTGGTGCGCACGACGCTGCTCCTAGCAGGCGTCAAAGGCCTAACCCACCTCCCTCGGTGATGTACACAATACCTAGGCCCCACAAGCTTGGGAAGGCTTTTACACGAGCTCTAGGGAGAGCCACTATGGTGCCCCTACACAGCCCACCGCAGGCGTGGGAAGGCAGGGAGCTGCTTCCCCCTATATAGCCTTATATGCAGTTGCCAGTTTTGCACAAGTAGATACCTTTTTTCTGAGGAGGAAGAAGTTCAAATTCGGACCTAGAAATTAAATTTCGGTGTAATTTTTTGCATGCGTTCTTGTAAAAACCATATCTTACTGGTCCCAAAGTCTCATGATTTTTCTAGATGGGATTAATTTAATATTAATTTTTCAAGAGGCGTGATTTGAGAAAATCCAAAAAAATGGAAAATCGTACCTAGGCATCGAATTTTGATCTGGTTATTTGCAAGCATCCATGCTTAAATATATCCAACATCCTCTCCAAGTTTCATTGGATTTCATGGAAGGATTGTTTTTTAATGAATTTTTGGAGCCTATGCCTCCTCCCCCCATATAATAGCCTTATATGCAGTTGCTAGTTTTGCACAACTAGAATCCTTTTTTCCGAGGAGGAAGAAGTCCAAATTCGGACCTAGAAATTGAATTTCGGTCTGTTTTTTGCCTACATGCTTGGAAAAACCATATCTTACTGTTCCCAAAGTTTCATGATTTTTCTCCGTGGGATTAATTTAATATTAATTTTTCAAGAGGCGTAATTTGAGAAAATCCGAAAAAATGGAAAATCGTACCCAGGCATCGAATTTTGATCAGCCAAGAGTTTGTGTGTGGTGCTCCCACGATTTTTGAGTTCCTCAAACCCATTTGATGGTGTTTCTGCATTTGTTTTGGTCAATTTTTAGTGTAGTCTATCATCGGGTGCACCAGAAAGAGCCGCAGTGCACCAGAATGAGACGGGGTGCACCAGAATGAGACGGGGTGCACCATGGGCTAGCCGCGGTGCACGAAAATGAGGCGTGATGGACTACTGGCTAGCCATGGTGCACCAGAATGAGCCGTGGTGCACCCTGGGATAGCCGCGGTGCCCCAGAATGAGCCGTGGTGCAGCATGGGCTAGCCGAGGTGCACAAAAATAAGCCACAGTGCAGCAGAATGAGCCGTCGTGCACCATGGGTTAGCCGCGGTGCACCGGAATGAGCCGTGGTGCACCGTAATGAGCCGTGGTGCACCATGGGCTAGCCGCGGTGCACCAGAATGAGCCGCGATGCACCAAAATGAGTCGTGGTGCACCATGGGCTAGCCGCGGTGCACCAGAATGAGCCGCGATGCTCCAAAATGAGTCGTGGTGCACCATGGGCTAGCCGCGGTACACCAGAATGAGCTATGGTGCACCAGAATGAGCCGTTGTGCCTATTAATCGATGGTGAACTTAGGGTTCATGAATCATGAGCTGAAGAGGAGAAGAAATGAAGAGTGAGACTATAGAGAAATGACTTAGACGGTGACCTTAGGGTTATTAATCGGATTATTTTAAGGGTTTTAATTTTATTACGTCGTAGGAAAAGTGATTGTGTAATGTTATAGAGATTCGTTTTACGTGCCATATTTGTTTCTTTTTTTTGTTTTAAAATATGTGGGCCCCACAAAATATGGTGTGTAGGAAAGTTTTCTGTGTTATGTTAAAGGAGGAAATGAAACCCTTATTTTAAATAATAGAAGTGGTTAAATTTTTCCAACCAATTTAAAATAAACTGGTTAATTTGAAAGTGGTTCAAGAAATTGATGCCAAAATTTAAAAGTCCAACATATGATTAGAAATTCATTTATTGTCAACAAAATTAATTTGAACTGAAAGGGATGTGTAATTCACACAGCTATATGGTGAATAAAAAAAACCACTCCCCGTTAAACTCGACTAGCGAGTGTGGGGTAGAGCTATATGGTGAATAAACAAGAAAAAAAACACTAGGTATTGGAGAAATTTGGTGCCACGATGTGTTATTACTATTGAATTCAAAATCAATCCTCATATTCTAAAAATACATATAGAGCAACCCTTCGGCTCTTATGTCACAGTTCCTCAATCAATTCTAAAAACCAGTATTTGACCAGAGCTACGTGAGCTGATGATCAACAAGCATTGCCGGGCCATCAGAACCAGACCCAATCTTTGCTTAGGAAAAAAATTCTTCATACATGTGTTATTCCTCAAAGGATCGCATAGAAATCTTCTCCAATAGTAGTGGCCAATCTTCTCCAAGTTGCTGGGGATTTAGCTCCATAGCAACTTTAAAATCTTGCAAGAATGCCAAGAACTGTGGTCTGTGTTCAGGCTCAGGTTCTGCCAGCCCACTAGCACTCTGTACATGTAAATGATTTGC
>JAVKPL010001369.1:0-16409 GCA_032173675.1 Gastrolobium villosum | reverse complement strand
TCTTCAAGGCTGAGGTGGTGGAGGTGGAACCAAAGGTGATGAATCAACATATGGAGTATGGCTAGCATGAGAAGATCTTCTAAGTCCTGGGGAACCCATATCTCCAACCTGATGATAGATTGAGCATACATTGTTATTATAGAGCAATAAAGTGAATGCAATCATCATGTATAGTCTTTTAAAAAAACAATAAGAGTTATGACACACAGCACTAAGTTGACCACGTAAACAACTTAGATTGATAGAAGAAAAACTTACCAAATTGGCCTCTGTAAACAAAGAATTGCAAATTTTCAACAACATACAAATTAAGCATATTGCATAGTGGGAAAAAGGGGAACAACATACAAGGGCGAATGCGAGGGAAGGAGTAGGACTGGCGGAGGATTTTCTCTATTCAGACCAACAAATCCACTCACCAACAAATCCATTCAGCCAATAATATTTGGCTGCAAAAGCTCTCAGTTAGACAAATATATCATAGCCACAAGTGTAAAATTTGTCATGAATATATGTAGGCTTAAATAAAGATACTACCGACCATTATTTGGCAGCCATGCAACAAGAATTGATCATCAACCATTGTCATTTCAGTTAGACAATTAGGAACCAGATGCAGGATTTATCAGTCAGGGAAATGAATTTTCATAAAGGGAATGATGGTGCAAGTCTCCTAAAGAGACTCCACGACCTTTCTTTAGAAACTTTAGCACTCCTTTCTATTTAAAGACACCAAATGGCAGCAATATTAGCCGGATCATATTTAGGACTTAGGAAGATTATTTTAAGGATTTGAGTTTATTCTTTTAGGCCCATTAGTTTTTCTAAATATTTCACCTTTCAAGTTGGTACTAAGGATTAGAGTTTATTCTTTTAGGCCCATTAGTTTTTCTAAATATTTCACCTTTCACCTTACAACACAGATTAAGAATATAACACAGATTAAGAAAGATAATTACAACAAGTAGGAGGAAGAAACCTTAAGGCCATTATTTGTTGTTAGAAACACTTGTGCCCAGAAGCAGAGTTTTTTTTTTTTTTTTTAATTTTTTGGCATAGTTTACCATAATCCCATTGTGAATTGAGGTAACTAATGTCAGTGATAGAATAGCCTTTTACCAATCCTATGCTAATTTCATAGGCTTGAACACAAGCTTACTTTGAGACAAGGCCAGAGCCAGAACTACATAAAATAATCCCCTACTTTCATACTGGCAGTTTCTTTTGTAGTGGCTAATGGCTATAGCTAACACTCACTCAACAACTTCCTACAGACACTTAGTTTGTTGTTATTGAAAGATGAAGTTTTATCATGTTTAGCATCCAATATCCAAGCTCATGCGCTACATATAAAATTGGGTAGAAGGAAGTCATGGTGCAAAATGCAATCCTTTCAACTACCACCACGTAGCAACATATAATTAAATGGGTTTATTATTATTTTTATATGGGGAATCCATGGTCATGTAATAGGAAAATAATTTTTTTTCCTATTAAATCTGTGTGGTCTTTTATAATTCTTAGCCTAATCACAGTGTTATCCATTGAGAGCCTAATCATTATGGCAGAAATTCTTATTCTAACATGTCCCAACAGTTACCTGATTTGGTGTCAAATTAGGGGGTAGCGGAGCACCAATATGTTGCATTATTGCGACCATCTGTGTCTTTAGGGTGTCCAGTTCTTCTTTAAGAGAATTGTACTCAGCTTGTGTAGGACCAGAATTGTTAGTAGATGATCCCGATTCACGAGGTCGCTTACGTATTTGAGATGGTGTCACTCCAAAACCCATTCCTCTTACGCGTCCCGGGTGCTCCTTCCCAAACGCCCATTCATGTGCCTCATCTTCATCAGATACGTCCTCCAATTCTTCCAGTAAATCGTCCTACAGTACAAAATAAACATGATGGCAGATAGGGAGTATAGGTTCTTAATTCACAAATAAAATACTTACATTCTTTTTTCTAGCTTCCTCACTAACAAAGTTGCCATCTTTTTTCTTATGCGAAATGGCAAACATCTCCCCCCTACTAATTTTGCATCCATATTTTTTTCCTAAAGCAATAGGAACATGGTAAACGTTAGTTATGTTCAAAGTGCAGTAGATATAGATAAAGACATGTAATTAACATAAATACCAATTCGTGTTTTGTCTTTGCAATAGCTTTGGAACCAAGTGTATGATATATCTTCTGTTTTGCTCTATTTCTTGTATTAATCTCACTATATTTCTGCATTGAAACACATTTCACGAAGTAATTTAGGTTAAGTAAACCATCGTAAGAATCAACAAAATATGCCCACATGGAATTACCTTTGCTTTTTCACTGGTCTTATATGCCAGAAAACCAGCCCACTGCTCTCTAGACATGCCATCAGGATAATTTTCTATGTTTTGGTCCAAACTTGCATTTTTATTATAAAAATCAACACACAACCTGTACCTATTGTCCTTCCATTTTTTACCTATATTTCCCATACAATATGCCTCATGTTGATCAGTAGAAAGCGCAAATTTTTTCTGCAATTTGAAAATTATAAAAGTTTAATTCATAACAATTTGAATCCAGTAAAGGAAATTAAAAGAGCAACTATACCTTGATCAGTTTCCAAGCTTCTCCCTTGTAAGAGATAGGTACAACAGGCCACCTATCGTAACATATGGGGAAAAAATTGACATTACAAGCTAGATTATCCAAAACTCCATGTAGAAGTGAAGAAGCATCCTCAACATGGAATAATGGGCCTATTCATAATTTTTTACCACTTAATAATATAATTTAATGGCCATGTATAGTGATTCAACTCTAAATCAATTTTGATCCTAAATACCAATCCGATTAAGTCTACCTGTGTACCATAAAAAGTCCCAAATGATGTGGCCTGTTGTACCATGATGCAATTATGTCTATTCAATACTATAGGGTGGTTTGTGTTACTATAGTATTTATCATATTCCTAAGAGATGTTGAACTACAATTAGTACTATAGTGAGACACGGTGGTTTTTCTAATAGCTACAACTAACCTTTGAATAAGTGATGTTATGCATACTTACCGAGTTGGAGTTATATGTCATGATTTATCTTCTTTCCACATATAATGAATTATTTCATTGAAATGAGAGCATTTATATAAGCCATGGCCTGCAAAGATTACCATGGCCTGCAGCTGGTTTCATTGCTTCACATGTCACTACCAGGCTAATTAACAAGTACCCTAGCTACAAGATTGTAGCTCTTGATAAGCTAGACTATTGTTCTACTTTCAAGAATCTGCAGTCTTGCACTTCATCACCAAAGTTCAAATTCATTAAGGGTGATATAGCTAGTGCTGATATTGTGAATCATATTTTGATAGAAGAGGAAATAGACACCATTATGCACTTTGCTGCTCAAACCCATGTTGATAATTCGTTTGGAAACTCCTTGGAATTCACATACAATAATATATATGGCACCCATGTGCTTCTTGAAGCTTGTAGGGTCACCAATTGTGTTAAAAGGTTCATCCATGTTAGCACTGATGAAGTTTATGGTGAAACTGATTTGGAGACTGATATTGGAAATCATGAGGCATCTCAACTATTACCCACCAATCCTTATTCTGCAACAAAAGCAGGTGCAGAAATGTTGGCCATGGCAGAAATATGGGCCTAACCAGTACCCAGAAAAGCTTGTTCCTAAATTCATTCTTCGTGCTATGAAAGGTGAGAAATTGCAATCCATGGTGATGGATCCAATGTGAGGAGCTACCTCCATTGTGGGGATGTGGCAGAAGCACTTGATGTCATACTTCATAAAGGAGGGATTGGCCAAATCTACAATATTGGCACTCAGAAGGAAAAGAGTGTGTTAGATGTAGCAGAGGACATTTGCGAGCTCTTTGAATTGAATCCTAAAGATGTTATTGAGTTTGTTCAAGATAGGCCTTTCAATGACAAGAGATATTTCCTTCATGATCAAAAGCTCAAGCAGCTTGGTTGGGAGGAGAACTCCTTGGGAGGAAGGACTTAAGATGACAATTGATTGGTACAAAAATAACCCTGATTGGTGGGGTGATGTATCTACTGCTTTAAACCCACATCCACGTTTCTCAGCTATCAATCTCTCTGATGAATTAGCTCAATGGTCCTTTCAATATGGATACTCAAGGCTAGTGAGGTCATTTACTGAAATCGGTCGCAGTAATTCAGGATTGAAATTCCTCATAAATGGGAGGACAGGTTGGATAGGAGGGTTGTTAGGAAAGCTTTGTGATGAAGAGAGAATTGCTTGGGAGTATGGGATAGGAAGACTACAAGATAGGAAATCACTTATGGAGGATATAAGCAGGGTAATGCCAACCCATGTGTTAAGTGCAGCTGGTGTTACTGGAAGGCCAAATGTTGATTGGTGTGAATCACACAAAGTTGAGACAATAAGGACTAATGTAGTGGGCACGTTAACTCTGGCTGATGTTTGCAGGGAACATGGCTTATATATGATGAATTTTGCAACTGGTTGCATATTTGAGTATGATAAAGAGCACCCTCTAGGATCAGGCATTGGGTTCAAGGAGGAGGACAAGCCAAATTTCACTGGTTCCTTTTATTCAAAGACCAAGGCCATGGTATGTCTGAGATTTCCACTTCTTCTTAGTTATAGTAGTACATTGAAATCCCCACATATATAAATCGACCTCCCTCAAGTTGCAAAGATTACCAAAAGAAATTGGAATTTTTCCTTCAAGTTTATTTTCTGAAAAATCAAGTCCAGCAAGAGAAGTCAAGTATCCCAAAGAAGATGGAATTTTTCCTTCAAGTTGATTACTTGACAAATCGAGTCCAACAAGAGAAGTCAAATTTCCCAGGTCATCAGAAATAGACCTACACAAGTGCGCATTTGATCCTAGGTTCAAGAACTTGAGATGTCGAATGTGATGGGAGATGGTGGCCAAGAAGAAGGGTGGGTGGTGTGGAGGATATTCAAGAAGAAGAACCATCTGAAAACCCTAGACAACCCTTTAGCCTCATCAATCTCTGTGGAGAAGAAGAAGCCATTTGTTTGATTCTTGCGATGAGGGTGCTTTGGAGCAAATAGTGCAGAAAGGGTTAATGATATGCGATCAGCATATAAGGAATTCTAAGATAAAAAGAGGAAAAATGTTACTTAATCTGATGCAAGAAAAGGGCAAAATCAATGTTAATTTGTCAAATATCTTAATTTGAGGTTATATACTGATTTTATGTTGATTTCATAGGAGAAATGCACAAATTGGAGCTGAAAAGGACAAAGTGAAACTAAAGGCCCACGCTACGAGCGTGGGAATGGCGCTTGCAGCATCAGAGGATCGCGCAACTGTTGAATTCAGATTTTAAATTCGAAATTTGAATTCAAATTTATTTTAATTAAATCTTCCGTTAAACGTTTCTGTAATAAATTCATACTTTAATATTTCCGTTATAACGTTTATGTAATAAATTGTAAGATTTCCGTTATACGTTTAATCAGAAGGGCAATCTTGTAATTTCACGCTCACAGCAGAAAAAAAGAAGAAAGTGACTCAATCAATGCATAAAAGAAGACCTAAAATCCCGCGCCAACAGCGCAGGAATGGCGCTCAGAGCGTGGGAAGAAGAAAATTGGCAGAAGGTCCCGCGCTGAGAGCGCGAGATCCCCGCCATCAGCGTGGGAGGCGCGAAAGGTTGGAAATTCAAATTTCACATTTTAGGTCAAAGTCTCTTATAAAAAAAGACTCAACCCTTGAAGAAGACATATCTCAGAATACACATCACAAGACCTAGAGGAGGCGTTCTTCGTGTTCATCACTCTGTTCTTGTATTCTTCTTTATTTTCTTTTTCCAGTTTATGTTGAAATCAGATCAGCGATCATGATGTTGATTGGCTAGATCTATTTCTGTAGTCAGGGGCATGATCCCTTTGTAACCAATTGCTACAAGGATTGAATCATTCTATGTATTGAATTAATATATTTCATCTTTTATCTTGAGCGTATTGATATTATTTCTATTAGATCTGATCAACCTAATAGGAAATGATATTCTGGGGATCAGGATTCACAATAGGGATGTTGGAATACTGATCCTGAAAGGAGATAAAGATGACTCTCCATGCATGTTCTAGGGATAGACTTGTATGGATTGCAGTCGTGGGACTTATCTACATAATGCTTATTTTCAGGCGGAATTACTAAGGGATTAGGGTTCCAATTGAAGTAAAGGGTTAGATCGCCAAGGGATTGGGATCTAACTAATTATTTCTAAAAGATGATAATTTGTCTGAGTTGTTAATTTCAATAGGTTTTATGAATCAATCCGAAGGAAAAATTGGGAAACAATTGGTGAATGTACCCTGGCTACAGTCTTTCTCATCACTTTTTCTACAAAACATTTCTTCATCTATTTTAAATCTTTTTCAGAAAAATACAAAAACAAAGCTTTCACTTTTATGGTTATTTAATTTAATTATTTGTCAACAACCAATCGATTTATCTAACTTAAGAGGACTGGTTATAGTAGTAATTGTTCATCAATCCCTGTGGAGACGATACTTTCTTATCACTTTATTACTTGGAACGATCGGTACACTTGCCGAGATCGCAACAGTTAACCCTAAACGAGAAGCAAGAGGAAAAAAAAAACCCCCTAAACGAGAAGCAAGAGGAAAAACCTTCAGCGAGACAAACATCAGCATCTTCATACATGTAGAAATCAAAAAAAAAAAAACCCCATGTCCCACACAGAATCAAATAATCAAAGAAAATAAAAACCCCTATGAAGGTGTCGAGCTCACCACGGGCTCGAGCTTCCTCCCACACACCATGTCCCACACAGAATCAAAGAAAGAGCAAAAAAATGATTCAAAGGAACAAAGCATTTCATACCTGACAGCGGTGGCAGCGGACGAGGTGGCAGCGGACGAGGTGGCAGTGACAAGAGTTTTGAGGGCGAAGAGTTGGCAGCTTACTCTGTTTGAGGACGAGAGTTTTGAGGGCGAAGAGGACGACAGTCTTGTTAAAGGGACCTGAAATGATGATAAACTAAAGGTGGGAAAGGCGAAAATTCTATAAAATTTTGGGAGGGAGATAATTAAAGGTGAAGATAAAATAATAATAATGTGAAGACTTGATACAATGTTCATATAGCCAAGTTGGTTTGCTTATAGTGTACCCACCCTTGTGGGAAGGGTTCGAATGCTGTCTCATACATCGTTTTTTAATTAGACCATGTAGGCGGCTAGCAAACCGCCCCAAAATTACATTTGAAGTCGATTTCAAAACATACCGCCCCAAACTTACATTTGGAGTCACTTTAAATCAAACCGCCTTGAATTCTACCACTATATGAACTTTGGGGACGGTTTCAAAACCGCGTGTGATACATATTTCTAGGCGGTATCTACTTAACCGCCTCAAAATGATTCCAATTTTAGGCGGAACGTGTAACCGCATTTATATCCGCCTCAGATATGAGAATACAGAGTCGGTTTTTTCCTATCCGCCTCAAAATATAATATACGGGCGGTTATTATAACAGCCTTTAATTGTCATTTAAAGTCGGTTTTTGTTGAACCGCCTTTGTTAAATTCAGCCGCCTGCACATCCGCCTGTGTATATCATTTGCACGCGGTTTTTCTTAAACCGCCTCAGTTTAAGGGTCGTTATTTGCCTGTTTTCTTGTAGTGAGTAGCGAAGCTCAATGCAACCGTTGTTCCAATGAGGGGTAGCCTTCAGGCCGTACTCCGAAGACAAGGAGATAGGAGGAAGTTGAATGAGGATACCCTCCAGATTATAAAAAAAAAAAAACCAGTATTATATATACAATTATATAGTGGTAAATAATATTTTTCATTATTTTATGTAGTGTCTCTTGTGGGATCTTCCTTCACAGTTTCCAATTGTGAATCCGGTGCCATTTGAGTGAGTTGTTCACCCATTTGAGGGTTTTGACCTAACCAATGACTAATTCTTGATCAAATATGAATACATGTTTTTGTGGACCTAAATAGCTATATTTGAAAGAAGAAAGATTATGATTTGTTTATGAGAAAATCCTGAGATGTTCAATTTATGTGATAATCCTGAAAGGTTATCTCTTAATATATTCAATTTATGTGTTGATTTCATAATAAAAGGTACATGCTTTGTTTGAAGGTGCCATTTCATCCAGATGTTCACCTCCCGGTGTTTCAGGATTTTGATCTAACCCATGTCTAATCTGCTGATAAGTTTCATGTTTCGAGGAAGAGAGATTATGAGTTATCTATTATGAATTATTTATGAGATAAGGCTGAAGATAAAATAATCCCTAAATTTAATTACTCAGGGTAATTATAATTGCTTTATATTCAACAATTGTCAATTTCTTTAACACGTTAGTTTGAATTATAATTAAACCAACTCTGCCTTGAAGGAGATGGTATGGTAGCCTAGCTAATGCTAGCTAGCTAGGGTAAAATATCTCAACACATAATATGTATTTCAACATATATATATCCAAAGTTTCTTACTTTAGTAAGCAAAATTAAAGTTCCCATCAATATAGATTACCAAAAAAAAAGAAAAAAAGTTCCCATCAATATTGCTATGCATAATCTGTCGGGTCGTTTTGTGGAGAATCTCTCTCGTTACGCAGCATGTGTTGATCTTAGAACTATTGACCCTACTCGACTAACTCTCTCTAAGAGCTTGCGCTGACTTAGTCAATTGCCAATAGCTAGCAATCTGTTTTAGACTATCAATAGATAGTAGGTTGCTTCCAAACTGACTTTTGGAGGTTTTGCAAATAAAGAAGGTCTATTTTCAAACGTACATATTTCGTTGGTCAAACCAACGATTCCCTTCTCAGAGTAACACAGATATTTTCCTAGTTAGACTTCTATAATTAGCAGGCCAATTATTATTATTATTATTATATAGTAGCTTTGTAAAATAGAGTGTCAAAACAGCACGACATGAAGATTCAGATTCGGATTGACCTGTAAAAAAATTCATATCATATTCGTATTAGAAAATAGTACGCAAAAAATTTACGTCTTGTCGCGTGTCATGTTAACACGAATTCGACCTGTATATATATATTTTTTGACCCATTTTTAAAAAAATTTGGTCAATTATCATTTTTTTGACCCATAATTTGCTTATCATTCGTATTATGACATGTCAACTCGCAAAATTTGCGAGTCATATTCATGTCGTGTTCGTGTTGCGTATAATTGTATTATGTCAAATTTGTGTCATGCTGTGTCAATCCGTTTTGACATGACACCCCTATTATAACAAATATGTTATTTGAACCACACCAAATTGGATGGTCAACCAATTTGCCTCTAAATTGGACCCTTAGATGTTTATGGTTCAGCATTAAAATCGAATTCACAATCAGATCATTTTGGACCATCCAAAACTGGTTGAACAATGTCGTGACCATAAATTTTGAAATCTTTATTTTCATACATCATAAAAGTTTTTATATATTTCATAATTTTTCCATGTTTTATTTTTATAATGCCATCTAATTTCATCAGTCGATTTAAATAGTTAAATCTAAATTGGAAGTTTCGTGAGTTCACATCTTTCTTTCTTTTTTGAAAACTCGGAAGTTCACATCTTGAACTGGTCTAATTTACACATTAATGATTTCAACAACTAGATACCCACTATGTAAAGTATTACCATAAATGATTAGGACTGATTTTGGAGACATCCTTATCCATTGCCCAAACCTAGCCTAATATTACCGTGCAACTTTTGCATATAATGCAAACCTTTTCCCATTACTCTTTTAACTTTTGGAATAAAGTTTCAAATCCTCTGCAATGCATTTTTTAGGATAAAATCATAAATCATTAACCAATGTAGCTTTTATTGAAAATGATGTAAAAAGTTGCGAATTCACCCCCACAGCATTAATTACTTACAATTTATTCTCTCTTATTCTATGCCACAAACAACTATTTGATACTCAAAAACTTGCTTGACAAGTAATGGTTTTTTACACTCCTTAATATTTAAGGACTTTCCCAGGTTCCTAGTAAAACAATTCTCGCATATTCAAATTATCCTATTTCAGTATTTTAAATAATTTAATGAAGCATGCTCTTAAATGTGAAATTTTATTAAAAATTCTATGGTATATTTATTTCAATTTTCTAATTTAGAACTGGGAATATAATGAAGAAATTACACTTGGATTCCTCAAGTATGGAAAATTAAAATTTGACTTTATTCATAATTTCACATTTTGTATGGATAATACTTCGAATTACCTTAATTTTATTTATCCGAGTATTAGGACTTAATAACTATGGAACTTATATTTATAAACAATTAAAACTATGGTGGGACTTATGGGAATTAAAATAAAAGTAGAGAAGAATAAATGAAGAACTAGAGAGAGAGAGAGAGGGGGGGGGGGAATGTGAAGGAGAAGAAGAAGAAGGAGAGGAAGAGAAAGAAGACGGAAGATTTGGGAACTTGGTTCAACTATTGTGCTCCAATCACCATCAAGAATCTTAGGCCAGAATCTTCTAATAAAAAAATCTAAGGTGATAATAATGAACTTTTTAAAACCCATCTTTAATTTGATGGTTGAAATGGTGTTAGAATCTAGACCATGGTATCATGCCCAAATTCTATTTGAAATGTTAATATGGATGCTCTTGGCATCTGGATCTATACTCACGGCATCCTCCAATAACACTTGGCATGTGGAACCTCTAATGGCATCTGTATACAACGATCGTCTTGGCCAAAGGATTTTTGCACTCTCGTTGGTATATATGCTCTAAAGATATTAATGGTAAAATTATTATATTTGGGTGACAATATCTTTATTTCAAATTAGTTGGAATGGTTGGCCGATAAACTCAAATGAAAAGAAAGAAAAAAGTTGGGAAAATGACTAATATGAAGTTTAACAACACTACTGGAAAAGTCGCCAATAGCAAGGGAAAAATTCCGTCGCAAAACAGCAAAATTTCCTTATAAAAACCGTCTGTGACGGAATTTGCGAGGGAACACGGTCCCTCGCTACAACCCTCGTCGCAAATAAATTTGCAAGGGAAATTTGTCATATGACAATTCCCTCACAAATTGCTACGGAAAAGTTCCCTTGCAAGAAAGTAAATTTCCCTCGCAAACAACAAACCTATCTACAGTGTTTTTCCGTCGCAGATTGCGACGAAAATTTCGAGTATAATTTCCCTCTCAAATTTCCGTAGCAGAATTTGCAAGGGATTATTTTGATTTTTCCTCGCAAAAGGCTACGAATTTTGCAAGGGAACGTTTTGATTTTCCCTCGCAAAAGGCTACGAATTTTTGATTGATTTCGCTTGTATTCTTGTCAGTAAAATGCTACTCACACACATTCAAAGTTATATGTGTGTGTGTGTGTGTGAGAGAGAGAGAGCTCCAATCGACAAACTGACCGTTAGATATGAAGTATAATGAGTGTAACTCTTGCTTAAAGTATTTCAGCACGATCCAACAGTGAGCTTATGAAAAAAAACATTCTCTCAAGATTGTTGCCTGCAGTAGAATCGTACACACATAGTAGTGTTGGTTTCGAATTTCTGGTGATGCTACTAACAGAATCTCAGCTGGACCGAACGGTAGATGAAAGTTATATCGTAGAATGATCAAAGATTACTCCTTCTTCAATTCTTCTGTGAAGTTTCTGAAATGGCTCTCTCTATTTTCTCTTATAGTGACTGATTTTCATACTCCCTTGTCTTCAAAACGCTATTCATGCACGTTCAAAAGGCTGCTAAACATTTTGAATTGGGAACCCTAGCTTTCTTTATTGGGCTGAACTTGACTTTTAATTAAGTAGTTAAACCCCAACTACAAAGACCAATGCCCTTTTTGTGGCATCGGAAGCATGTGTCACTTTTCATTTAATTTGTACAGTGATGACGACGAAGGTGGTTGGAACAGGAATCTTTCAGACATTTTTCTCTGCTTCTCATTATTGAACAATTTTTACACATACCTTAAATATCAACAGAGTCTTATCTTTCCTATGACTAGCTGACACAGGCACTACTATCACTACATGCACTCAATGTCTTCCATAAAGGATGCGGCGACATATTTAATGATTTTTTCTCATACGCATGATGCGGCGAACAATTTATGCCCTTGTCCCTTTTGAATTTGATTTATATATTATTTTTGAATTTTGTGAGGGAATATATTCCCTCTTTCCCTCGCAATTTGGGAGGGAATATATTCCCTCGCAATTTGCGAGGGAATTTGAGAGGGAATAAATTCCCTCGCAATTTGCGAGGGAAGTTCTGAGGGAAATTATGAAATTTCAGTTGCAATTTTCAAATCCTAAATCTTGCGAGGGAACTTCCGTTGCCAATTTTTTTCCTTCCCTGTTTCCGTCACAGACTTCTGATTCTTGCGAGGGATTCAATTTCCCTTGCAAATTGAGAATGAATTGCGACCGAACTGCAAGGGATTCTGCGACGGCAATGGAGTAACGGAAATCTTGCCTATTTTTCCTCGCAATTTTTTTTCTTTGCAAATTTCGTCGCAGTTTGCCAGGGAATATTTCCCTCGCAAAATTCCCTTGCTATTCGCGACTTTTCCGGTAGTGAATCCACGATGCTAATAGCTTTTCTCTAATTTATCCTAAAACATATTGTTTATTAATTTATATTCCAATCATTTAAGTCTTGTTTTACTACTTCACCCAAATAAATTTTGGCTTCTTTCTTTGCATCAAGCTCTTAGTAACAAAATTTGTTTTTAGGGAGCATCTAGGAATCTTCGCATTATGTGCCCAAACCATCTCAATCTATGTTTTCTCATATTTTCAACCATTGACACTACACATATCTTTTAGTCGAATATTTCCATTTCTTATCTTATACATCCTTGTATGACCACACATATCTTAACATCCTCATTTTATGCGCATGTTGCCTATGTGCTGGTCAAGGTTAAGTTCTATATAAAATTGTAAGCATCACTGTTGTTCTATAAAGCTTTCCTTTTAGCCTTAGAGGAATTTTGTGATCACATAAAAACCTTGATGCACTACGTCGTTTCATCCAACTTACTCGATTCTATGATTTCCATCCACATTAATCTCTTTACTTTTTTGCAAAACAAATCACATCTAAAAGAATCTTTCTTGAATGCCTTTTATCCAAGCAAATGCATAGAATCGTGATCTCCACCTTTTGCTAGAGCAAACTCACACTTCATATATTCAGTCCTACTTTAACTTAGCGCAGATACTTTAGACTCTGTTTCTCCACATTCTAATTTACTATTCACACAAGCCTTGGTCTAATCAATAAGCACAATATCATCTGCAAATAACATACACCATGACACTTCATCTTGAATATCTTTTGTTAGTTCATCCACAATTAGAGCAAAAAGATATGGATTCAAAGTAGAGCCTTGGTGTACACCTTTCGTGATAGAAAAATAACTTGATATTCGCCAATGAACACAACAATGGACTGATCCATATAAGGCTTGAATATCTTATTCATATAATCCATGAATACGGCCGGAGAATTAGTGAGTCCAAATGAAATTACCAAGTACTCATAATATCTGTATTTGGACCTGAATGTAGTCTTCAAAATATCCTCTATCTTAACCTGGATCTGATGATACTTGAACCGCATATCAATCTTAGGAAACACTGAATCACCCCTAAACCAATCTAACAAATCATCAATATGTGGTAAAAGATACTTATTCTTGATAGTAACCTTGTCCAACTACCTGTAGTCAGAGCACAGTTTCATGCTTCCATCTTTCTTATTGACAAATAATACTGGTGCTCCCCATAGAGATACACTCAGTTTAATAAAATTCTTATTATAAATGTCTTCAATATGCTTTTTTCAATTCTAATAACTCCATAGGTGATATCCTATATGGAGTCAGAGATAAGCCTTACAGCAGACAATAAGTCAATAGAAAATATAAGAGTTTGAGAAGAATGCGTTAAGTTACTTACTGAGATTCTTGCGAATCCAGTCAGAAGAATCTTTATAATCTAGAATAGAGCGAGGAGCAATAGAAGCATTTTGCTTGGTTAGTTGAATGACTAGATCTTTAAACCAAGTATAGGTTTCAAATTCGTCGTTGGTTAGATTCTTCGAGTTAGTTAAAAATACTTTAGCCGTAGGGCTGTAATGACCTCGGTTACAAGATATGGGGAACCGAGGAACTCCATCTAGATCCAAAAAGAAGGCGGCAGAAGGTGCAAATCGAGAAGAAGAAGAAGAAGAAGCATAAGGTGTAGAAGGAAGAGCTTCGGGTATACAATTTTTGAAATAGTCTTCTTTGAAGTTTTTCCAGTTATCCTCATATATAGTACACCATCTAAGTCCTGGGCGGGATTTCAAAGAAACTCAACTATATCGGGTGCTACCCTTTTCGATGGCATTTTGGAACACGGCAAAAAAACTCGGCAAGAGTAAGAGAATCCATAAGCTTGACAAATTATTTCGAAAGTGTGTAAAAAGAACCAATTGTTAGGATGAAGCTGAGAAGGAGTGACTTCGAGATGATTCAAGATGTTCATTTGAAAGTCGGTGAAAGGTAAGGTGATTTTAAGATCAGAAAATAAACATTTATAGACAAAAAAGAAAGAGTTATCACCTTTCCCAGAGGGGGAACAAACTCGCTCATTTTCTTCGGGTACAGCAACCCGGAAGGAAGTAATAATGGAATCATGAAATAGAGGCACTAACTGTAAGGCAACATAAAGAGTACTCAGATTGTTTTCATAAGTCAAGCGAAGTCCTAAGGCTTCTTCGTCAACCCATTCTAAGCCCGCCGCATTAGAAGGGAGCGCAAAGTGAAAAGCGGGAAGCAAACGGTAGGGACGATTCCTCGGCATGTGCCTGGACGGAAAGGCACTATTAAAGTCTAATTCAGTAAAGGAATTAATAGCTAATATGTTAGTTAGGGATGGTTGTGGACGTAAAGTTATCCCTAATTCGTCCGGAACCCGGTAAAGGGAATACCAAGGCCCTAAAAGGGGTAAAGCTACGGTGATAAGAAGAATAATTTTCAGGCACAGAGGGTATTGCCGAGTCCATAAGGTTTATTGATGGGACGTAAATTCGTTCCCATCTAAGCCTATTTTATTGGCAAAATACCGCATGTTCCCTCATCTGATGAGCAACTGCAGCATAAAAATCACTTGTTTTGCACATTTGTGACAAAAACACAGTGAGGGAACGTATGGTGACGTATTCCTTAAAATATATTAAAAGGGGAACGGATTGAGAAACATTTAATGCACCTGCTCCACTCATTTAATGCCTCTGTACGTTTTGCAAGAAACGTGGATACAAAGTCTTCTAAAAGCAGAGGCGGTGAACCACTCAAGCACCAGGAAACGTGGAGAGCAGATAATCACGAGTTCTCATTGGCCAGAAAAGTAGCACAGCATGGGGGACTGCTAAAAATGGCTAATCATCAACCAATAGAGTCCCATCAAAGAAACTTACTTAGCTTCTACACACTGTGCCACCGCCCCGTCCCGTCACTCAAAGAACCAGCTCCCAATAGATTTACAAGATTGCCACTCCTCTTCTACCTATAAAAAGGACATCCCAAACTCAAAAACATCATCGAATTTTGGAGGGATTGAAGTCCTAAAGGAAGAAGATAGCCTAGTAGTAGTAGTTAGTTTTATATAAAGTTGTAACTATAGCTAAGTGATAACCCCTCTACTCTTTTCTGTATCAGCCCCTAAGACTCCTCACGAGCACCAAACCATCTTCTCCACTTTTATTTCTTTGTTGTAAACTGTGTTTCAAATTAATATAAGTGTCTCTTCTTTTTGTTCCATTCGTTACCTCTAAACTGAATCTCGGGTCTATGGGATTTCAGATTAGAATAATTATGTTTAAAATATCAGCCATGAGCTGAACTATCCGTGGAACGGATAAACTGCAAAACTTTTAAAGAACTATTTTTGAAACTCTTGACTGAAGCTTTTTGTCTTTCTCTGGCTAAGTAAGCTATATTCATTGTGTATCTATTGAAATTGAACACATACTGAGAAAGGAACTTCTATAAGGAAGGGATTTCAGACAGCTTAGCCATTGGGGGAAGGTAGTGTCATGGCAAAAACACTACTGGTCACCTTAGGAATAAGGGGCCAACTCGTCCATTTTAAGGTTCTGTACTGAGTACCTGTTGGAGTCAAGGGAGCCATAGGAATATGGAAACTTGTGAGCCATCTAGTCCATGAGCTGAGGAATCAGAGTTGGCAGATAAGAAACTGGGACAAAGTCAAAAAGTGCTAAGTCTTGAGCAGAGAAAATAACTATTTAAGAATGGAGCAGTGAATCCGTTCCTTCTTTTAAACCGTTTTAAAACCACCCATCCTGTTGTCTCTTAATTATAGTTATTTCTATT
>JAVKPL010001368.1:0-16689 GCA_032173675.1 Gastrolobium villosum | reverse complement strand
GACAGGAAGCTTGGGAACAAGGGAAAGGGCAAACAGTTGGCGGCTAAGCAAGCGCCAAATCAGTTTAAAAAGACTTTAACTCAGGGAAACACAGCGAGACCTCCTGCTCCCAGATGCTCGGGATGCGGGAAGTCACACTTTGGGCCGTGTTCTACCGGACAGCTGATATGCTTCCAGTGTGGCAAGGAGGGCCACTATTCCAGAGATTGCCCGACGGCGAGAGTTGCTGCAGTGCAGGCTGTGCCATTGCAGATGGTTCGAGTTTACACACTTGATCGTCAGCAGTCGGACCGTTCTCCGAACCTGGTCAGAGGTACTGTTACCATTAGTGGTTCAGCTGTGGACGTATTGTTTGATTCCGGGGCAACGCACTCTTTTGTTGCTACCCCTATTGCTTTGGGGCTTGAGTTGCCCAGTGATGTGCTTTCTCCACCGATGCGGGTGACCACCGCCACCGGAGAAAAATGTTTGACCTCCACTGTTCATCGCGACGTAGCGTTTCAGTGGGATGGCCGTGAATTCTCGGTAGATCTGATAGGATTGCCGATGGCCAACTTGGAGATTATTCTGGGCATGGATTGGTTGTCCAGAAATTGTGCTTTGATTGATTGTTGTGCCAAGAGAGTGGTGATGTCTCCGGGTGGGTCCACAGCCAGTTCCTCACCGTTCATTTCAGTCCTGCAGGCGAGGAGGGCCTTGAGAGCAGGGGCATTTGGCTATGTCATGTTGGGAGGTTTGGTGAGTGGGACACAGGAGGATCTCACTGGCATTCCTGTGGTGAGGGAATGAAAGTAAACTGGCCTTTGAAGGCCGATGCATGTAAGGTGTAAAACAAAAATTTTATTGCGGAACATACATGCACTCATAGGTTCATGCTTTAAGACAACATGATGTTACCTTGTTTTGGCCTGATCAGTCAGGGAGATGAGATGTCAGGCTTGAAGGGTTCAAACCCTCTAATGGTGATCCACACCACCGTTCGTCTATGATGCAAGAACTCTTTCTTGAAAGCCACCAGATGAACACCACAATGAGGCTTGCTATGCGCACAAGTGGTGAAGGTGGAGGCCAGGTATCCTGTTTGGAAAGGTGTACTGAGCTACCCTACAGAATGGTGCATTGATGGAGGAGAGTTGGCTAGGTTTTTCACTGAAACCTAAGGTGAGGAACATGTCATATTTATGCGCACCCTTTGGAGAGGAGGAGGGAATCCAATCATTCAAAATGAAAACAAACTTTCAAATTTCTTTGAAAGTTGCGCATGAAACAGTGTGATAAGGTGGAGCTGTTGCAAAACTAACTTTGCCAACAACCTCCAATCTTATCCACATGAATTTAAATTCAAATTAATTTAAACTTAAATTCATAAACTATCATATAGTATATAGTTCTCATGCGCATAATTCAGCCCTAGAAAGGGTCCAAATACATTGAGTAGTTGCATTCAAAATTTGAATCAACTCACCCACTGATTCCCTCAACCACCAAATCTGAATGGAGGTTTGTTTTAAGTGATAAGATAACACTCTTATCACCTAAAAGTGGCGCACCAAACAGCCTAGGGAGAGCCTCCAAAGATGCTTCTTCATCCAAGGAATATGCTCCAATAAGATCCTGTCTTATCCTTTTGTTATGAAACAACTTTTCAAAACCAATTCAAATTCGAATTCAAACACTTGAATTCAAACGTTCAAACATTCAAATTCAAAATTCAAAATTCAAAATTTCAAATTTCAAATTCAAAATTCGAATTTCAAAATTCAAATTCAAATTCAAATTTCAAAATTCAAATTTCAAATTTCAAATTTCAAATTCAAAATTCGAATTTCGAAATTCAAATTCTAAATTCAAATTTCAAAATTCAAATTTCAAATTCAAAATTCGAAATTCAAATATTTGATTATTAATTTAACTAATTAAATTAATTAGTAATGGCTTGGACTATCCAAGCCCATTACTAAACTCCATGCACCACCCACCCATTTAGGTGGGCTTCCAAACAGCTTCTTGGGCTAATAACATTATTAGGCCCAATACCTTTAAAGCTAGTCCATCATGACTACAAGGTGTTAGTGTGTGACCCATTAGGTCCAACTTAGCTACTGACATAACTGGGCTTGGGCCCAATAAGCCCACAACCCAATTAATGACAACACAGAGCACTAGCAATGCTTTGTTGCCCCAGAACTAGTCAGATTAATGACTTGATCAACCTATTGCACATATTTGGTTACTGTATGTATTTCCCTTCGTCTCAGTTATCTTCCCATTAACCTAGGGTAAGGAAATGTATCAACCCCTGCGGTTTAGGGTAAGCTTTATTCGAAATAGGGAATCTTCAATTTACTGACTCTAAAGGCAGATCATCTCATGATCTCTTTTACTATGCATAGATTCCCGAGTCCCTGTAAATGTCATCCCGATTTCTCCGGTTTACAGATAACCTAATCTCTCACAGAGATTTGACGAATTCCTTCAGCTTATTACCCTAGCCCTTGTGCCCTTTAAGGACACGCCCAACAGTATACCTATGAGTCTCCATGTTTCAGGCAGACGAGGTATACAATCAAAACATGCCTTCAAGAATACAGTCTAGGTAATAACTTCTGGTCTAAGGAAAGACACACCCAAACATAAAGAGATTACTCTAATGACACTATCTGTGAGATTTCCTCATAGAGTCTCTTTTTGGGTCTGTTCAGTGCGAGCTATACTCTTATAGGTCCACCCACGACTTTAGCTAAGATATCTCCATATCTGCAGCTCATGAGGTCTTTACCTTGTATCCATATACAAGTAAATAAGTCGTACTAGTCTTTACTCGAGATCACTGATCCCCAAACTCAGTGTCTCTAGACTAGGAACAAATAATTAGGAATAGACATGCAATATCCTTGAATCCTCATGATCGTGATCTCATCACCGATACTCAAGAGATACCTGTTCTATTCCAAGGGGTTTATCCAGTTTATTCATATAATATTAACAGTAATATCGAGACACAATATGAAACTGAATAAATAGTGCTTACATTTATTTGCAACAAACAAAGTTCTACATCTAGTGTCCTTTATTTAATCAAAAGATTGTCTCTAGGACACCCATATGCTAACAAGCTCCTACTTGGCCTAGAGCCAATCAGACCTAAGTCGTATGCCCAAAGCCTCATAATGACTATCATGTTTTCTCTGAGAAACAGCCTTTGTCAGAGAATCGGCCAGGTTATCGTCTGTGGGAACATAATCCATTTTTACATCATTCCTATCAATGATTTCTCTAATCAAATGATATCTGCGGAGCACGTGTTTAGATCTTTGATGAGACCTAGGTTCCTTTGACTGCGCGATGGCTCCAGTGTTGTCGCAAAGCAACTGTATGGGCTCATCCATGCTCGGAACCACCCTTAGTTCATTTATGAACTTCTTGATCCACACTGCCTCCTTAGCTGCTTCTGAAGCAGCTATGTATTCAGCCTCTGTCGTTGAGTCTGCTGTTGTCTCCTGCTTGGAACTTTTCCAAGACACTGCCCCACCATTTAAGGTGAATACGAATCCTGACTGTGACTTGCAGTCTTCTTTGTCACTCTGAAAGCTGGCATCAGTGAACCCTTTCACTGTTAACTCATTAACCCCACCATAGACCAGAAACGCATCCTTAGTTCTTCTTAAGTATTTAAGGATGGTTTTGACTGCCGTCCAGTGACCCTCTCCAGGGTCTGACTGGTATCTGCTCGTAATGCTTAAAGCATATGAGACATCTGGTCTCGTACATATCATGGCATACATGATGGATCCAATAGCCGAAGCGTATGGAATTCCACTCATGCGATCCTTCTCAGGCTGTGACTTAGGACACATAGCCCTTGATAGGTGTACCCCATGACTGACAGGAAGAAAACCCCTTTTCGACCCTTCCATGCTAAACCTCTTTAGCATCTTGTCAACGTACGTGGATTGAGATAAACCCAGCAGCCTCTTGGATCTATCTCTATAGATCTTTATACCGAGTATAAAGGCTGCCTCTCCCAAATCCTTCATGGTAAAGTTTTCTGAAAGCCACTCTTTCGTTATTTTTAATGTGGGGATGTCATTTCCTATTAGCAATATGTCATCTACATAAAGCACTAGGAAGACGACATTACTCCCACTTACCTTTCTGTAAACACAAGGTTCATCCTCGTTCTTGATAAAACCGTTACTCTTAACGACTTCATCAAAACGTATATTCCAACTCCTTGATGCTTGCTTTAGCCCATATATTGACCTTTGTAGTTTGCATACCATATGCTCCTGATCTTTGTTTTCAAAGCCTTCAGGTTGTGTCATGTACACTTCCTCCTTCAAGAACCCATTCAAGAAGGCGGTCTTGACATCCATTTGCCAAATTTCATAGTCGTGGTATGCTGCTATTGCAAGCATGATCCTAATAGATTTGATCATGGCAACTGGTGAAAAAGTTTCATCATAGTCAACTCCTTGTCTTTGACGATACCCTTTCGCCACCAACCTAGCTTTGTAGGTCTGAACGTTGCCATCTGCATCAGTCTTTCTTTTAAAGACCCATTTATTACCGATAGGAACTATTCCTTGTGGTTTAGGAACCAAGGTCCATACCTTGTTCTGATACATCGAATCCATTTCAGATTCCATGGCTTCAAGCCATTTTGAGGAGTCAACATCTTTGACCGCCTCCTCGTAGTTACTTGGTTCATCATCCTCAACAGTTTGCTGATTCTCAATCACAAACCCGTACCTTTCAGGTGGATGGATGACCCTCGTAGATCTACGGAGTTGTGTGTTTACTTCTCCATTGGAGAACGTCGCCTGCGGAGCAGACTCGGGTTCCTCAATCTGTTCTTGTGGATCTTGCACTTCTTCAAGATCAATCTTACTCCCACTGCCTCCTTGAGAGATCAAATCCTTCTCAAGGAACTCAGCATTCTTTGAAACAAACACTTTGTGTTCTTCCATGGAGTAGAAGTAGTATCGCTTAGTACCTTTAGGATACCCCACAAATAGACATTTAGTACTCTTAGCACTAAGTTTGTCTGATGTCAACAATTTGACATAAGCTGGCGATCCCCATACCCTGAGGTAACTCAGGTTGGGTCTCTTACCACTCCATATCTCATATGGTGTGGTCTGAACAGATTTAGACGGTACCCTATTTAGAAGGTATGCCGCTGTGTCTAAGGCATATCCCCAAAATGATTTTGGAAGTTGAGTCTCACTCATCATAGACCTAACCATGTCTAACAAGGTCCTGTTTCTCCTTTCGGAGACACCGTTTTGGTGTGGTGTGTAAGGAGCGGTAAATTGTGAGAGAATTCCATTTTCTCTCAGATAACCCTGAAACTCGTGGCTCAAATATTCACCACCACGATCTGATCGTAATGTTTTAATCATCTTGCCACGCTGTTTCTCCACCTCATTCCTAAACTCTTTGAACTTTTCAAAAGCTTCAGATTTATATCTCATTAGGTATATATACCCAAATCTTGATTTGTCATCTGTAAAGGTAATGAAATAAGAATATCCACCTCTAGCCTCAATAGACATTGGGCCACATACATCAGTATGAATGAGTTCTAATAACTCACTAGCCCTATGACTCTCAAGCCCTTTGGGCTTTTGTTGAATCATTTTCCCAGCTAGACAAGATTCACACTGTCCATAGGATTACAAATCCATGGAGTCCAGTTATCCATCTCTATGCATCCTAGATAATCTTGTTTCATTTATGTGCCCTAGTGTACAGTGCCAAAGATAAGATTGATTATCCGTCCTAGGTCGTTTCACATCTATATTGAGCACTTCATTTCCCATTTCCAACACATACAATCCATTTATTAAAGAAGCAGTACCGTAAACCATATCATTCAAAATGATAGAAAAAGTACCATTCCTAATACTGAAAGTATATCCATCTTGTTCTAAACAAGAAATTGAAATAATGTTTCTAGAAATTTGCGGAACATAAAGACAATTATTCAAATGCAGTAAAAGGCCCGTAGGCAAAATAAGGTCAGCATCTCCAACTGAATGAGCAGCAACTCTTGCTCCATTACCAACGCGGAGATCCACCTCGTTTCTATCCAATCTCCTTGGGCTCCTAAGTACCTGCAACATATTGCAGATATGAGAACCACATCCGGTATCTAATACCCATGAGGATGGATTAGCATAAGAATAATTTATCTCAATCATGAAAATACCTGAGGCAGAAGTGTAACAGCCCGTTGTACACCGGTATTGTTAACATTGATTATGATATTAAGCGCAGTTACAATCACAGTGATTAGATTAATTAAATTACGGGCAAATTTTTCTTTTAACATATTCCTTTTCTTACATAAACACTTTTTCCGTAATCAATTAAAACCACACTATAATTGTAAATGCCATTTGCGGAATCAAACACTTTCTAACATCATAAATCTCTCTTTTTACTCAGTTCGTTTAAACTCACCATCTTACTCTCTCATTTTACCAAGTTGTCGTCCTTTACGTTATCTACGCGTGGTTTCAAACCACGAATCATTTGGAGTTCTACCCATCAAGTTAATCCCCTTCATTTTAGTCTAGAAAAACCTTAATTTTCAAAATTTACACTGTGGTAATCGATTACCAGTGGGTGGTAATCGATTACCACCTGTCAAAAATGAGGCAGTAGCTAAAATTTCACCTCCTCTGTTCTGGTAATCGATTACCAACTTTGGGTAATCGATTACCTCACATGGTAATCGATTACCAAAGGCCAGTAATCGATTACCAGTGCAGACATAGCCAATTTTTCGTCCCCTGTTGCATGGTAATCGATTACCATGCTTGGGTAATCGATTACTATGCAGCAAAATGACAGATTACAGCAGTTTGGAGCCCCAAAAAGGGTGTGTAATCCATCCCTAACCCCTTGGTACTCCACATAACACATAATCATGTCCTAATGTTGGCTCTAGGCCCTTCCATCATGCATTTTCCTTAAGTTTAAACATCATTTACAAGGTTCTCAAATAATGGCCATTTACATGCAAATATGGACCATTTTTACAACATTACTCATCAAGACTTCAAGGCTATGAATGTGGCAATGGACAAGTCCCATGCTCACTCAAAATATACAGTTATCCAAGCCATGATTAATAAAACATAAACAAGACTTAGCATATGACCATGAACACTAACAAAAGCATGGAAATGACATCATGCAATATGTTCATGACCTAAGTCTCAAAACACTAATGGTATGCTATGTGCACTCCATAAACTCCTCCAAAAGGTCATGCAATCCCAATGCACCGCATGCCAATCCAACGTCCACTATACGGGCTTCTTGCCCGAAGCTCCTCCCGGCTCATAGTGACCTGAAATGTGGTCCCCCAAACACGGGGTGAGATATACGGATATATCTCAGTAAACCAATGGAGCTAGAGGCTCTCTCCACTCCATGGCTCACTAAAATGTATCAAAATGACATAATATGATATGCAAGTAAAACAATATCACCATCCACCTGGAGACACCCAAGAACATCCACTCATGGATTCATGTTCAAGGACTCCATCATATAACTCCCGAGACCGTCCTGGCGCCTCTCCCATGGTTGAGAAGACTCCATGGCAATACCCAACCGGAACTCCTCATGAGCCCTATCCGGCGGACGTCCCACGTTTGGATCATCCTGGCGCCGCTCCCAGAGTCGACTCCACGGCAATACCCGACTGGCATTCTCACAAGGATGAATCCAGCGGATGTCCAAACTCCACTCGTCAACTGGCCAGTGACCAAACAATTTTCACAAAATACAAGCAATATGCATACAAGCACACAATCACACCATGTCATAACCACATCATCCAACCACTACCTTCCACTAGGTGTGGTGGAGCACACTAGGGATTAAACCCAAGTTCCAAGAGTTTACCTCAATACGAGCAATCCGTTCCAAACGTATGCTCTAAATCAACTTTTCACAATCACGTCCGTGTGAGACACCCTACAACAATCATCAAATCCAAATTACACCAAAACTCATTTTTCATGAAATTTCCTCAAATTCGTCTAAGTTAAAAACCTATATTTTTCACCAAAAATTAACATAGCATTTCTAGCTTACAAACATGATTCTAAGGCCTTTTCATCTAATAGCATTTTTCCATTTGAGCTCTCTATCATCACACATCTAAAATCAAAGCTTTGAACACAAATTCATAGATCTATGAAATCAACTATCAAAAGACCACAAATATACTTACAATGTGTTGTATGATCACCACCAAGGCTTCACTAAACCATTTGAAGATCAAAACTCCAAGAAATCTCCAAAAACACTAATGGGTCGAATCTGAGTTGCTCAAAAACGCGGCCAAGGAGATGGATTCAAGGCTTCTAAGTGCTACCAATGGCTTTGGAAGGTTGTTTACGATAGATTTCAACACCAAAATCAAGCGATTCGGTGGAGAAATGATGAAATGGGAAGAAATGGAAGAAATGGTGTTCTTGGTTCCTTTTTCTCACAGGGGGGGCGCACGGGAATGGAGGGAAGAAAGGGAGAAAAGAAGAAGAAAAAAGGGTGGGGCCAAGTGACTTCGGTCACACGGGTCCCACACGCGATCTAACTTTTACTCCGATAAAAATTCCGATCATAAATTCTTAATCTACGTATTTTTCCAGTCCATGACATATTTTTCTTTCTCCAAAATAATGATAAAAATTTCACACCTATCGGTACACTCACACCTCAGTATTTTAACACTAAAAATTCACTATTCATCAATTTTTCCCAAATTTGCCTATTTATTCGATTTTCCGCCCTGATTCCATTTTCAGCATTATTTTTGTCATATGAAATCTCTAACTCAATATTTAAGCCTCATAACACACGGTTGGCAAATTACCATTTTGCCCTTTTTGCCCTTTTTGGCCATAATCCTTGGATTTTCACTAATCCATCAACTTTCATTTCTCAATATAATATTAAAAATAAACATTTAAATATTTGAGGTGTTATATTCACCCCACCTTTTTGAAATTTTGTCCGCAAAATTAAATCATACCTGCTCGCTAACTCAGGATACAGCCGGAGAATCTCGTCCTCCCGCTCCCAAGTAGCCTCCTCAGGTGTGCGGCCTTCCCACTGAATCTTCAGCATGGGAATCACTTTACTCCTCAATCGCTTTTCACTGCGATCCAATATTGCAATAGGACCAACGGGAGTCTTCAAGTTCTCCCTGATTTCAATATTATTCGGTATCACCACATGTGATTCATCCGGAACATAACGTCGCAACTGCGACACATGAAAAACATCATGTAAATTAGATAACTGCGGGGGTAAGGCAAGCTGATAGGCCACCAATCCTACTCTTTTCATAATCTGATATGGCCCGATGAATCGTGGACTCAGCTTCCTCACACCCAACGCACGGCCAACACCTGTGACCGGCGACAAACGTACAAAAACATGGTCACCTTCCTCAAATTCCAGCGGTCTATGTTTATTGTCATAATAGCTTTTCTGCCGATTCTGTGCCTGTTTCAATTTCTCTTTGATCATTTCAATTTGCACTGTCGTTTCCTGCACAAAATCCGGACCAAACCTTTCTTTATCGCCTACCTCAGTCCAACAAGTGGGCGTACGACACCTCCTGCCATATAGAACCTCGTATGGTGCCATACCCAGACTGGAATGAAAACTGTTATTATAAGAAAATTCCACCAGTGGTAAGTACTTATCCCAAGCATTACCCTGTTCCAGTGTGCATGCTCTCAGCATATCCTCAAGTGTCTGTATGGTCCTCTCAGTCTGACCATCAGTCTGCGTGTGATAAGCAGTGCTCAGTCGTAGCTGAGTGCCAAAAGCCTGTTGCAAAGCTCCCCAAAATCGTGAAGTAAACTTCGGGTCCCGATCACTAACAATGCTAATCGGTATCCCATGGAGTCTAACAATCTCCTTTACATACAGTGTAGCCAACTTCTCTGTGGTGTAATCCACTCGTACTGGTAGAAAGTGTGCAGACTTCGTAAGTCGGTCCACAATAACCCAAATCGAATCATAACCAGCTTGAGTTCGCGGCAATCCCACAACAAAATCCATCGAAATACTCTCCCATTTCCATTCTGGTATATCCAGCGGCTGAAGTAATCCAGCAGGTTTCTGATGCTCTATTTTCACTTTCTGACACACCAAGCACTTAGATACGTACTCGGCAACATCCCTTTTCATACCAGGCCACCAGAACTTAACCTTCAAATCTTGGTACATCTTTGTGGCACCTGGGTGGATAGCATATTGACCCTTATGGGCCTCAGTCATGACTTCCTCTGCAAGTTCCTTGGGCACAACAATCCTGCCCTGATATAACAACAATCCCTGCTCATTAACAGATATGCCACTCTGGCCTTTCAAATACTTTATACTTTCATTGCGAATCTGAGTCTCTTTAATCTTCTCGTGCAGCTCATTCTCAATTCGTGTCAACTCCATATCACACATTCTTCCTGCAAAGAAATCCGTTATTTTCATATCACGGAATTGCTCAATCACTTCATTGTCCCACATCATCATATGAGATAAGTTGACAGACTTCCTACTCAATGCATCTGCCACAACATTAGCCTTTCCCGGGTGGTATTTCAGCTCAAAGTCATAATCTTTCAAAAATTCAACCCATCTACGCTGCCTCATATTCAGCTCCTTCTGATCAAATAAATATTTCAAGCTTTTATGGTCGCTGAACACAGCAAACTTCATCCCATATAGAAAGTGCCTCCAAATTTTCAAGGCAAACACAATAGCAGCCAGTTCTAAGTCATGCGTCGGATAATTTTCTTCATGTGGCCTCAACTGCCTAGACGCATATGCAATCACTTTTCCTTCCTGCATCAACACGCTCCCTAAACCTTTCTTAGAAGCGTCACAATATAACACAAACTCACCCTCCGGGTCAGGTAGAGTCAACACCGGAGCAGTGGTCAATTTCTCCTTCAGTAGCAGAAAACAGTCCTCACATTCCTGGGTCCACACAAAAGGAGTATCCTTTCGTGTCAATCGGGTCAACGGTAGAACCATTGCAGAAAATCCCTGTATAAATCGGCGATAATAGCCTGCAAGCCCCAGAAAACTTCTAATTTCAGTCACAGTCTTAGGTCGTTCCCAGTCACTCACCGCTTCAATTTTGCTCGGATCCACTGCAACACCGCTTGCAGAAATAACATGACCCAAAAATTGCACCTCAGATAACCAGAATTCACACTTAGACGGTTTAGCATACAGTTTCTTGTCTTTCAACACCTGCAACACAGTCCTCAAATGGTCGACGTGCTCCTCCTTACTCTTAGAATAAATTAAAATGTCATCAATGAATACAATTACAAACTGGTCCAAAAACGGTTTAAAAATGCGGTTCATATAGTCCATGAACACCGCCGGGGCATTAGTAAGCCCAAAAGGAATCACTTGATATTCAAAATGTCCATATCTGGATCGGAAAGCTGTTTTAGGTACATCCTCCGGTTTAATCCGAATCTGGTGATATCCGGACCGGAGATCAATCTTTGAAAATACACAGGCACCCCTCAACTGATCTAATAAATCATCAATACGCGGTAATGGGTACCGGTTCTTAATAGTCACTTTATTCAGCTGTCGGTAGTCAGTGCACAGTCTCATGCTACCATCCTTTTTCTTTACAAATATAACCGGTGCTCCCCACGGAGACACACTCGGCCTAATGAAATTCTTCGCAGATAATTCTTCAATGTGTTTCTTCAACTCGGCCAACTCAAGTGGCGACATCCGGTATGGAGCCAAGGAGATCGGCCCCACACCAGGCAATAAATCAATCGAGAATTCAATCTCTCTCTCAGGTGGGAATTCCGGTATCTCATCCGGAAATACATCCTCAAACTCATTTACAATTGGAATAGCAGAAATCTCTTCCTTTTTATCACCCACCAATCCGCCCAACAAGACATAACCCAAATCTCCAGCCTTCAAGGCTTTCACAGTTTGACTGACAGACAAATATAAAGACGGACAAACAGACGGCCTCTCGTGAGATAGCAACAACCTCTTTCCGCAGCAATCAATCATTGCGCAGTTCCGAGACAACCAATCCATCCCCAAAATTAAATTGACAGAGGCCAGGGGTAAGATAATTAAATCAATGGTGTAACCCCTGCCTAAATAAGTGAACTTCACATCTTCACAGATCCAAGACGATTCACTAACCTCTCCTGTAGCAGTAGTAATACGCATCGGAGGAACCATCCGTGTTACCTTTAAGTCCAGCGCCTTAGCCACATAGTCCGCCACAAATGAATGTGTTGCTCCCGAATCAAACAACACAGATAAATCAACATTAGAGAGAAAAATTATACCTTTAACCAAATTCGGAGCCTTTTCAGTACGTTGCGCATTAGTAGTATAAACTCGTCCCACAGTAGGAACAACAGCAATAGGAGTAGCAGTAGTAGTAGCTGGCGGCAAGGCCTGCAGATTCGCAGCCTGCCCCGAAGAAGATGTACAATTTCTAGCAAAGTGGCCACTCTGACCACATCTAAAACAGTTCGACGTACCAGCACCACATACACCTCTGTGGTATTTCCCACACTTCCCACATTGTGGGGTAAAATATCTGTTCGAAGCACCACCACCACCAGTATTTCCACCCCTCTTGAACTGACCAGGAGGCTGCCTCACATGCAACCCCCTACCTCTATTATTATTATTGAAACCTCCTCTGTTAGTATTACCAGAAGGACCAGGTGTCCTCTTAACATCTTGCTCTTTTGCCGAATCAGATTTCGGATACCTCCCATAAACAGTCTCGACCCTCTTACATTGGGTCACCAAATCAGCAAAGTTCCTCACCGCAGTATTAGACATCCTCTTTGCAATCTTCTCACTCAGCCCTCTTTGAAATTTAGCTGACAAGAATTCCGGAGTAGGTAGAGTACCTCCATAATTAGCAAACTTCACGAGCTCATTAAATTTTGCCACATAGGCATCCACAGTCATAACTCCCTGTACCAGATTATCGAATTCACCTTGCTTTGCCTCCCGAACATCGCGGGGAAAATATTCTTCATGAAATAATCCTTCGAACATAGTCCAAGTAAGGACCTCACCCTGAATAACAAATGGGCGAGACACATTGTCCCACCACTCTTGGGCATCGCCCTCCAGCATATAAACAGAATACAATAACTTCTGCGGATCTTGGCATCTCATCACCTGGAATATCTTATCCATACCCCTCAACCAAGCAGTAACCTCCTTTGGGTCCCTTGACCCCAGAAATGCGGGTGGCTTATGTTTCCTAAAAGATATGAGCCTACGCTCATCGTCAGCATTATCAAGCACCTGCCCAGCAGCCCCAGTGGATTGGGCAACAGATGATGGATCAGGAACATAGCTAGGGTCAGTAGTAGTATGATGACTAGCCTCACCAGTGTGGTGACTAGCCCCACTCTCCCCCTGTTGAGGAGTAACAGATGGCGTCGGTGTAGGAGTCACCGTAGCCGTGTGTGGAGGTGAATTATCCCTCCTAGGACGACCTCTATCCGCCCTCATCTCAGCCATGAAGGCCTGCATCATATCCTGATTAGTTTTCATCAGGTTCTCAGTCATATTTCTATTTGCAGCCGTTTCCGCCTGCAGAGCATTCAGGACTGCAGTGACCGGATCCGGTGGCAAAGGACCTGCACCACGTGCCCCACGGCGACCTCGTGCCCTACTCATGATATCTGTACATGTAACACAAAGGAATGAGTTGATCAGACCCACACTGAGGAATCACATATACATTAATCATAAATAGTTCACAGATAGCTATGGCACACAAGATACAACATACACAAACAATCAGAGTTCCCTAAACAAAACTGCTCTGATACCATAAAATGTAACAGCCCGTTGTACACCGGTATTGTTAACATTGATTATGATATTAAGCGCAGTTACAATCACAGTGATTAGATTAATTAAATTACGGGCAAATTTTTCTTTTAACATATTCCTTTTCTTACATAAACACTTTTTCCGTAATCAATTAAAACCACACTATAATTGTAAATGCCATTTGCGGAATCAAACACTTTCTAACATCATAAATCTCTCTTTTTACTCAGTTCGTTTAAACTCACCATCTTACTCTCTCATTTTACCAAGTTGTCGTCCTTTACGTTATCTACGCGTGGTTTCAAACCACGAATCATTTGGAGTTCTACCCATCAAGTTAATCCCCTTCATTTTAGTCTAGAAAAACCTTAATTTTCAAAATTTACACTGTGGTAATCGATTACCAGTGGGTGGTAATCGATTACCACCTGTCAAAAATGAGGCAGTAGCTAAAATTTCACCTCCTCTGTTCTGGTAATCGATTACCAACTTTGGGTAATCGATTACCTCACATGGTAATCGATTACCAAAGGCCAGTAATCGATTACCAGTGCAGACAGTAGCCAATTTTTCGTCCCCTGTTGCATGGTAATCGATTACCATGCTTGGGTAATCGATTACTATGCAGCAAAATGACAGATTACAGCAGTTTGGAGCCCCAAAAAGGGTGTGTAATCCATCCCTAACCCCTTGGTACTCCACATAACACATAATCATGTCCTAATGTTGGCTCTAGGCCCTTCCATCATGCATTTTCCTTAAGTTTAAACATCATTTACAAGGTTCTCAAATAATGGCCATTTACATGCAAATATGGACCATTTTTACAACATTACTCATCAAGACTTCAAGGCTATGAATGTGGCAATGGACAAGTCCCATGCTCACTCAAAATATACAGTTATCCAAGCCATGATTAATAAAACATAAACAAGACTTAGCATATGACCATGAACACTAACAAAAGCATGGAAATGACATCATGCAATATGTTCATGACCTAAGTCTCAAAACACTAATGGTATGCTATGTGCACTCCATAAACTCCTCCAAAAGGTCATGCAATCCCAATGCACCGCATGCCAATCCAACGTCCACTATACGGGCTTCTTGCCCGAAGCTCCTCCCGGCTCATAGTGACCTGAAATGTGGTCCCCCAAACACGGGGTGAGATATACGGATATATCTCAGTAAACCAATGGAGCTAGAGGCTCTCTCCACTCCATGGCTCACTAAAATGTATCAAAATGACATAATATGATATGCAAGTAAAACAATATCACCATCCACCTGGAGACACCCAAGAACATCCACTCATGGATTCATGTTCAAGGACTCCATCATATAACTCCCGAGACCGTCCTGGCGCCTCTCCCATGGTTGAGAAGACTCCATGGCAATACCCAACCGGAACTCCTCATGAGCCCTATCCGGCGGACGTCCCACGTTTGGATCATCCTGGCGCCGCTCCCAGAGTCGACTCCACGGCAATACCCGACTGGCATTCTCACAAGGATGAATCCAGCGGATGTCCAAACTCCACTCGTCAACTGGCCAGTGACCAAACAATTTTCACAAAATACAAGCAATATGCATACAAGCACACAATCACACCATGTCATAACCACATCATCCAACCACTACCTTCCACTAGGTGTGGTGGAGCACACTAGGGATTAAACCCAAGTTCCAAGAGTTTACCTCAATACGAGCAATCCGTTCCAAACGTATGCTCCAAATCAACTTTTCACAATCACGTCCGTGTGAGACACCCTACAACAATCATCAAATCCAAATTACACCAAAACTCATTTTTCATGAAATTTCCTCAAATTCGTCTAAGTTAAAAACCTATATTTTTCACCAAAAATTAACATAGCATTTCTAGCTTACAAACATGATTCTAAGGCCTTTTCATCTAATAGCATTTTTCCATTTGAGCTCTCTATCATCACACATCTAAAATCAAAGCTTTGAACACAAATTCATAGATCTATGAAATCAACTATCAAAAGACCACAAATATACTTACAATGTGTTGTATGATCACCACCAAGGCTTCACTAAACCATTTGAAGATCAAAACTCCAAGAAATCTCCAAAAACACTAATGGGTCGAATCTGAGTTGCTCAAAAACGCGGCCAAGGAGATGGATTCAAGGCTTCTAAGTGCTACCAATGGCTTTGGAAGGTTGTTTACGATAGATTTCAACACCAAAATCAAGCGATTCGGTGGAGAAATGATGAAATGGGAAGAAATGGAAGGAATGGTGTTCTTGGTTCCTTTTTTCTCACAGGGGGGCGCACGGGAATGGAGGGAAGAAAGGGAGAAAAGAAGAAGAAAAAGGGGTGGGGCCAAGTGACTTCGGTCACACGGGTCCCACACGCGATCTAACTTTTACTCCGATAAAAATTCCGATCATAAATTCTTAATCTACGTATTTTTCCAGTCCATGACATATTTTTCTTTCTCCAAAATAATGATAAAAATTTCACACCTATCGGTACACTCACACCTCAGTATTTTAACACTAAAAATTCACTATTCATCAATTTTTCCCAAATTTGCCTATTTACTCGATTTTTCGTCCTGATTCCATTTTCAGCATTATTTTTGTCATATGAAATCTCTAACTCAATATTTAAGCCTCATAACACACGGTTGGCAAATTACCATTTTGCCCTTTTTGCCCTTTTTGGCCATAATCCTTGGATTTTCACTAATCCATCAACTTTCATTTCTCAATATAATATTAAAAATAAACATTTAAATATTTGAGGTGTTAT
>JAVKPL010001367.1:0-165768 GCA_032173675.1 Gastrolobium villosum | reverse complement strand
TGACCGCAGTCTTCACCAAATATTGACAACGTATCGAACGTGTGTCGGAACGTGCGACAAGCAAATTTTCTAAAAAACTCGTGTTCTACTTAGAGATTCTACCTCCCATGTCCCAACACACACGCATACACATGCATATAATTTTTTTTTTAAAATTTAAATGACACCTTTTTTATAACATATTATTTAACCATGCTATGTATTTAAACATTTTATTTAAGTATCTAACATTTATTTCTCTTCTAATGAGGGAATTTATGTCTTAAGAAAATATGATAAGGGAAAATTTTAAAGTAGTAATTGTATTTAACTGTTACATTGGTTCATTGTGTTATTGAGCGATATATCAATTATCAACCATGATATAGCATGTTTAATCAATTTATTGTTTGTCACAAATTTTTTTATTTTTTAGTAAAGAAAATATGATATTTTATTCATAAAATAGTAAGATAATTGTTGAGGGGTTGCTTTCAAATCAAGCAAAGATAGAAATGATAAGTGGATGAGAACTCCACTTCATCATGAAGGGTATTGGTAGTAGTGGTAACCCACCAGAACTTAGTACATCCTACTAGACTAATCATAACTTAGACCATCATGGCTAAAGAAACTTAATACACTCAGATCAAAAATTAATATTTTAGATTAATCATTAATCAGAGATTTTTTATGACAATCCTTAAACTTAAAATTGACATTTTAAATTACTTAAATATTATTTTTTTAAATTATTTTTTTAACAGAAAATTAATTTACAAGTTATATACATGCTATACACAGTTTATTTAAAAAAACAGAGAAATTTCTCATTGAATTGCTACGAATAGCTCGAATCCGGTTATAAACAGTCATATATTCTTGGTCTTAACCTCCTCCGGCACAATGGACTATAGAACAACGTTATTGATGGCATGATTCTCCAGCTTATGAATCTGTCATGATAGCATATATTCCAATTAACAAAAAACACTTCATCGCAGCGAAAAACACTTCATCGCAACATATAAAATTCTGTCACTTCTACTTTTCTTGACATAGGAATCATTGTGGTATATCTTGTTCTTCGATGTATATGGTGCTTTGATAGAGCGTGACTTGAAAAAAATAGAAGAATTCACCATTGAACATAAAGAGAATAAATATCTCATTATGATATATAATATACTTATGATATATATTATTTACTTAAAGACATAGTCTGAGATCAAGATTTGTGATACTAATTTTCAAAATAATAAAATTGATGTTATTTTAATAAATAATAAATATTTATTTAAAATTTAAAATATAATATTAAATTAAAATAGTAAAGAAAGTGCAAATTTTAAGTGAACATTTTCATGTAACCTTTATGAACATTTTCTTGTAATCTTTATAAACATTTTCATGTAACCTTTATGAACATTCTTTCATGTGTTATTAATGGAAATATTATCTCATATGCTTTTGTGAATAAGAAATTTTATATTTTATATTTCAGTTTGGTTTGGGCCTATAAATTTTGGGAAAAATAAATCTTATGTTGTATGAGATTGTAATCTGATGTCATAGATTGCCGTGAGTGTGGGAGCCGCCTATTTAAAAAAAGGAAAAAACAAAAAATGAGTGACACACCTTTTATGGTGTGTGTAGGAAGGGTTTGTTTTCTGGTGTAAACATGAGAAAAAACAAACCCCATAAACTTTAGTTTGTAACTTGATAGCCCTTCACGGGCCGTGTTAGACTAATATAGACTTCAAATATTTTACATAGACTTATGCTATCAAACGCCTATCCTAACTTTTGACTTATTTACACATTTGTTTTTTCGTAATGTACATGCTCAAGGCCATGCATTTATTAATTATTTATTATATGATTAATCATTATTTTATAAATCAACATTAAAATAAATCAATTAATAATTAATCGGTGGAAATAAATTTGTTCGTATTAAAACTTTACATGATTTGATTATATAAAAATTTTGCATACATTTTTCTCCTCAATCGCATCAAATAAATAGATGAATCCCATTAAAATTTACAAAGAAAGAATTAGGCACAAAAGTTTTAAGATCACCTGAAATCTTTATGTTGAATAATTCATTTCCTAATTAATTTGTTGATTGTTTTTCTTTTTCATTTGTTTTTTTATAAAAATTTAATTAAAAAATAATTTGATTCAATATCATTCATTATTATAGATCAATTACGAATCATCATCAATTAATAATTTGCACAAAAGACTTTGCAAATATTTAAAGCGAATATTATAAATGATGAGTTGCTTAATATATTCATGCTCAATTTACCGAAAAAAATTAAAATAAAATATATTCATGTTCATTGCATAATGTAACATCCTATCTACTGCCGGTGAGTTAACCTACATATGGCACACTAGTGTTATACAAATTATGAATTAAGCGGAAGGCTTGACATAAGTATTACCTTTAGTTATTGTAAAAAGGAAGATAATTTTTTTGTTTTATCTAAATACTACTTTGATTTACGTTACCTTAAAGAATTAACGCATTTTCTATTATTCCCCGTATTGCCACGTACAAAACCTAGTTCCAATTATTATAACTTGCACAACCCCATACTTGTACAAACTTCTTGAACGGTCTACCTATGCCTAGTCTATTAATATCTGTACTTGACAGATATATCCCATTCAAATATGATCATAGAGGTCATTCTGAACAGAAATCTACAAACATCATAATGTCGGTAATTCAGATAAATCCAAATTCCTGTAATACATAAAATCTACACAAAACTTAAATAAACAATTTTCAGACTTAGAATTCATCCATGAATTCACATAGAATCTGACTCTTTGCTAGTCCTAAACACAGTCAAACCTGCGTATCTTAAATTTACAACAGATAAAATACATAACTGAACTACCTCGTATACTGAACTGTGGCTTAAAGCCGGTACACGATACATACTAAAATTCATAACTTTAATAAAAATAGTCAAAACAAAGGCTAGCATGTCTCTCAAAATGATAACAACTATCAACATGCATGGATACTACACATGCCTCGAAAAATATATACATTATACACACAAGATTCAAAATACAAAATTCAGCTCCAACACTAGCCACTCTGCATAGGCCTCTTGCCCAGAGATGACTGATCAACAACTGCTGGAATGCCTAAAATATATCCCACAGAACGGGGTGAGAAATAAATCTCGTAAATTCAAGGTTTATGGAGAAGTCTTCATCCACGAGTTCACTTTATGCATAAAAGGTTAGATACATAGTGTAACATACATCATATAAGCACAAAATAATATCAGACTATTTGTCCGTACAGATAACTCCAAGAATTAAATCCCAAGAGCAACCAGAGTCAACCAGTCCAGGTGCACTCATAGCCTATTTGAATATATTCATTGTAAAAGAACCAATATATCACAATTCACTTCACATCAAATAATGTTATCATCTATATGAATGTAACTACACTATATATCCTACTATCACAAAACATAAACATAAAGATATACCTCCAAGATCATGAAATCTTGGTAGAACAAACAAAGTGGAATAATCCTCCTAAATCAAGAGCTTACCTCTCGTAGCTCCTAACAAGTTTACTTGTACCACAAGTAACTAAGTCAAACCCTCCGAACACTAATCAGGAATCACTGTATCTCCCGATTCAGACCTGTAACCAGATATACAACAGATTTGACATACACACAACAACTTGTAACATAAGATTCATATCTTGTCCATTCCATATTGCACTCTTAATAATTCACTCTCAACAATTCATGCACATGCCACAAGTCAAACCTAAACCTTTACACTTAACAATAGGTTAAACCTACATTTAAATATTACCAATTAGAGACTTAATCATTCAAACTTACTTAAACACTTTTCATTTAAATTTCCAGGGTTTAGTTATTAATTAACTTAAATTCCAACCATATTAACCCAAAATGGTCGAACCCTAGCTTGTCCATTTCAACACCTTTTCATGCATGCATAACCACAATCAACATTCCATTTAACAATCCATCATGCATCAAAACATATACTTAAATTTTTATGCAAAACCATTACTATATTGATTCTTTAAGTATCAATTTACTTCCACAAGTTCAAACACTTACACGAATCATTCAATCACACTTCATTATATATCAAATACACATAACATCTTTCAAAATAAATTAAACATCATGGTACATAGACTTATGTCTTATATAATCATGTGAAATATGTATTTATTCATTATATTTTGAGTAGTGACTTATGTGACTATATATATATATATATATATATATATATATATATATATATATGTATATACAGGTAAAATTATTTCTACAGCCACTTTACGTACAACAATGACAGTTGTATGGTTATGATTCCTCACATTTAATGCTTCATCTTATGTATGGTTACGATTTCTCACATTTAATACTTTCACGTATATATATATATATGGCAAGTATTTGACTGCTACATGTTCAGTAGCTGCAAAAATGTAAACCATATATATATAGGGTTTTATTAGTGTTATGTAACATAATATAAATGTTGTTTCCAACTCTCACATCAAAAGGGAGAGAGAAAGTGGAATGATGAAAGAGAGAGAAAAATATGTGGACCCCATCTCTTTAATGTGTGTGTAGAAAGTTAAGTTATATTATGTTAAATGATAAACATAAAATCCATATATATATATATATATATATATATATATATATATATATATATATATATGAGAAAAATATTTCTCAAGCAGCTTGAAATATATTTATCTCCGTCCACCCAAAAACTATGTCGTTTTGTTTATTTATTTTCTTATATTAATTGATTCACCTTTGAATAGTTATGATTCCCTTTTTCTCTTTATTCCCTTATCAGCATTGATTCATCTTTGTACGATTATGATTAAGTAGCCGGAGATAAAGTTATTTCAAACAACTTAAGAAACGATAAACCCTATATATATAAAATTTTGTATATTAACCTTAAGTAGTAGAAATTTTACGTTTCGTGTCGTTTCTACCATTTACGTTTATACCATCCCCTTTCATTTTTACATAGAAACTCGTTTTCGACAACATTGAATGATTGATCTCAGCCCACTGTTTATTTTTCAAGTCTATAATCATGGGCCAAAATCAGCTCAGACCATTAGATAAAATAAATAAATAAATAAATAAAAGGTAATACAAGAAAAGAAAAAAAAGTCATTTAATCATGCATAAAATAACATCTAATTGGGGAGGAGTTGATGCATGAAGAGTAAGATAAGTATGTGAGACATTAAAACTATTTAGAATAGAAGTATAAAATATAGATTAATTGACTGAATTAAATTAGCTTAATTTTTTAGGTGAATAATTAGCTTAATTTTTTAAAAAATAAAAAATTGTTGAATAAAATTAGTTTTTCTAAAAACAAATAAATAAAAAGTTAGTGTTATTAATTAAACTATATTTGTATATTTTATTTCACTTCCGGCTAACATGGATTAAATTTAAACGTGGTTGAAATATTTGTAAAGATAAAGCATGTACAAATATAATTCACCTCTAGCTTCATATTAAATTATTAAATAAGAATATTTTTTAGTGTTTATTTTTTAAATATACATGTCATTTTTAACTGTTTTAAGCTTAAATTTGAACTTTATTAAAAGATAATTATTTATACTTTGTATAATTTTAAAATTTTTACATTTTTTTTCTTATATTTTATCTAAATTTTAAAAATTCTAAGATAGATACTTATCGGTTTATATGCTGATATAGATCCAAATATTAATTTAATGTATCAATAACCATTAATTCAACAGATAATTAAAGAGTTTATTTTCTTGAAAATGAAAAACTTTTATCTTAGAAGAATTATCCTCGAATCAGATTAGACAAATAATAAATAAATTGATGATATGTCAAATATTAATTTAATGTGATTAGATAGGTAGTGAGTTGGTAGTAGAAGATTTTGGTAGTAAGAATATCCTAGTAAAATGTAGTAAAACTTTTATCCCATTTGAATTTTTATTTATATTTTTTCTTTCTTAATCCCAAATTTTTACTCTTTTATAAACGAGAGGATGGATATTCTTACTACCAAATTCTTCTACTACTAACTTACTACCTATCTAATCACCATTGAATCAACATTTTCTCTTTTTTTCAAATTTTTTTTAGCATTCTCTCTCTTTGATCCAATGGTGATTAGATAGGTAGTAAGTTGGTAGTAGAAGAATTTGGTAGTAAAAATATCCATTCTCTATAAAGGAAGAGGAAGGATATTCTAACTACCAAAATTTTCTACTACTAACTTACTACATATCTAATCACCATTGAATTAAAGAGAGAGAATGCTAAAAAAAATTTGAAAAAAGAAGAAAGGTTGATCCAATGGTGATTAGATAGGTAGTGAGTTGGTAGTAGAAGATTTTGGTAGTAAAAATATCCTAATGTAATTATGTAAGTACTTTGGGAGGACCGAAAGAGCTTCCACGTTAATCATAGCCGTTGGATTCCACGTATACACACACACTTGTGATCTGGCACAAATCCAAACTCTTTGACGTTTGACCACAGCAACACCATAGAAAGCCTATGGATCTCTCGTCCACCTCAGATGACCACAGTACCCACCACTCTCTCTCTCTCTCTCTCTCTCTCTCTCTCTCTCTCTCCCAAAGGACCTCAAAAGGAGCAAACTTTCGTTTGCTTTTCCCTCCCATCCCTTCTAAAATTCCAAAATTTCTACCTTCTTTCAATTTTTTTTTGTTTACTTCCCTTCTTTCCTCTTGTGCCGTTTCCTTTTCCAGTTTTCTGTTCTGAGTTTCTTTGAATTTTACAGTGAATGCAGTGCTCTTTTCTTGTTACTTCTGGACACTGGCTTTTCAAGTGAGCTTTCATGGCTGTGCTGCTGCTGCTGCTGATGATGATGATAATGCTTTTTTTCATGCTAGCAAACTCTATTTCTGCTGGTGGAGGTAAGTTTCTTCCTTTCTATGGTTTTCATTATCAACCTCTTCCTGCCATAAATAGTTCTATCTGTCCTTGACTACATTCTCCAAGTGGGTTTGAGCCTAGTCTTTTTGATAACTTCACATTGAAAGTGGCATTGATCTCTAATAGTTAATATTTGCTTGTCTTATGGTTATCTTTAATTATATATTTTATATTATTATTTATTTTCTGAGCAAAGCAGAGTGTTTGATGTGAGAACATCTTTTACTTTGTACAGAATCTATAATCTGTTCTTACCCATCTTTGGTGGAATTGTGGGAACAATCTCATATTGCGTCCCAGCTCATCACGCCGTTACTTTGCAGTTTGCACTTAATTGCATCTGCATTTTTATAGATAATGTCAAGAGACTGAAATACCCTTATTGAGGAAGCCAATGACAATTTGAAAATATTTTCAATTATTATTAAGGAAGAAAGAGATAGACACACCAAACTCCCTTGCACAGGTGTAAGAGACTCTGCCCTCAACCAGAAGTCTTGAGTTCGAGCCCTGAGAATGAAAAAAAAAGATTTGGGAGAGTCACTTCGAAAGGGTCCGACGGTGCTCGATGGGGATTAGTCTTCGATTACGGGCCGAGGATACCTTTGAATTTATTCAAAAAAAAAGAAAAAGAAAAAAAAAAAGAAAGAGATAGACACAAAAATTTCGTATGAGCTCGTCTGAAATTATAACATGAGAGGACACATTTCCATTTCCAATTAATCATATTCACTAGTTAAGAAATGATGGGGGTGGTGGCTTTTCATTCTGACCTCTGCATTTCCCCTGGACAATGTAAGCAACTAATTCTTCATTATATAATTTGTTGCTTGCGAATTAAAGTGAATCTCTAACAAATATAAATTGGCTAGTAATTTGGTGCTTCTGATGTGTAATCTACCAACTAGCCATCATTTGAGTATGTTGCCCTTCTTTAGGCTAAATCCATGTCTCCTAGGGTAGGCCCTTGCAGATAAGAACATGAAACATAGATGGGGTGACGGGTAAAAAAAGCTGACGTTGAATTTTGTCATGGTTCATGATCAAATATGAACTATTCAGGTAATGTATCATGTGTCACTATAGTCTATATAGAACTATTTCACCCAAAAGTTTAAGCTCTTAGGTAAAGTTACATTAATGGTTTTTATATTATATCTCTCTAACGGTCACTACTAATTTAATTGCATCGAATGATTTTAATTTGCTCGAAGAACAATTCAATCATTTATATATCCTTGTCATACTTTTTGTTCTTATAGTATCTTTGACGGGTAACCCAAATGCTCGATTTTGTTAGAACAACGTACAATTATGGTATACAGAATCTTGATTCCAACTATGCTATATTCCTGAATTTGACTCGGTCTGCAAAAGTCGGGATTGTAACACTTTTAGGGGTATATTTACATACATTGTAGGTTAAAAGATACTATCTTAATGTCCCAATAGTCCTTCTATTTTGTTTCTGAAGGTTTATTTTAGACTTTTAGTATCATTTTGCTGAAAATTTAGTGCATTTATTTGATTACCCTGAAGTGCCTTACATTGAGATCGAGGATTTATACCTCAGATGCTCTTGTAAGTTAGTCAATATCACTAATTTACAAATCCTTTTTTTGTATCTGGATTGATATATAAATGTACAATGTTTTTCCTTTTCTATCTCTGATGGATGGTTGCTGAAGTTTCATTATTCTTTCATGTCTCATTCGCAGTTTGTGAACAGCATCACATGATCACTTTGTTAAAATGGAAGTCCTTATTTTGAAGGCAACTCCTTTTTTTTTTTCTACAGCTGCTTTTATAGGTGTCAACCTTGGTTCAGATGTATCTGACATGCCAAGTCCAACAGAGATTGTGGCCCTTCTTAAGGCTCAAAGTATCCAACATGTCAGACTCTATGATGCTGATCGAGCCTTGCTTCTTGCACTTGCCAACACAGGAATCCGTGTAACTGTTTCTGTTCCCAATGACCAGCTACTTGGCATTGGTCAATCCAATGCCACTGCAGCAAATTGGGTTTCTCGAAATGTCATAGCTCATGTCCCTGCTACCAACATCACTGCCATAGCTGTTGGATCTGAGGTTCTAACTGCCCTACCAAATGCAGCACCTATTCTAGTCTCTGCCTTAAAATTCATTCACTCGGCTCTTGTTGCTGCTAATCTGGATAGGCAAATTAAAGTCTCTAGTCCTCACTCTTCTTCTGTCATACTTGACTCTTTCCCACCTTCCCAAGCATTTTTCAATCGTACTTGGAATCCAGTCATGGTTCCCTTGCTTAAATTTTTGCAATCAACAGGTTCATATTTTATGCTCAATGTATACCCTTATTATGATTACCAGCAATCCAATGGTGTAATCCCACTGGATTATGCTTTATTCCGCCCCCTACCTCCGAATAAGGAAGCTGTTGATGTCAATACTCTCCTGCATTATACTAATGTTTTTGATGCAGTTGTTGATGCTGCTTATTTTGCAATGTCTAATTTGAACTTCACCAATGTCCCTATTCTGGTGACTGAGTCAGGATGGCCCTCCAAAGGTGACTCATCTGAGTCAGATGCAACTGTTGACAATGCTAATACTTACAACAGTAACTTGATCAGACATGTCCTAAACAATACGGGGACTCCTAAACATCCTGGAATTGCGGTCAGTACATATATTTATGAGCTTTATAATGAAGACTTAAGGTCTGGTCCAGTCTCAGAAAAGAACTGGGGGCTTTTTTATGCTAATGGAGAACCAGTGTATACCTTGCACTTGACCGGTGCTGGAATTGTATTTGCAAATGATACAACAAATCAAACGTTTTGTGTCACAAAGAGGAATGCTGACCCTAAGATGCTACAGGCAGCACTTGATTGGGCTTGTGGACCAGGAAAGGTGGATTGTTCCCCTTTGCTGCAGGGTCAACCATGTTATGAACCAGATAATGTAGTTGCACATGCTACATATGCTTTCAATGCATATTATCAAAAGATGGCTAAATCTCCTGGGACTTGTGATTTCAAAGGGGTTGCCACCATCACCACCACAGACCCAAGTATGGCATTATGCACTCATACATAATATTTATATTTGAATTGGCAATAAAAGTATGTGTACAGTTATTTGTAAAGCCAGTAGTACACCATAATTAGAGGCAATAAGGAAATATGCATGTTTGCACCCTAACACAATAACCAGCTTTTGATAGACTTACAAGTAAGGTGAATTATGATGAAATTTGTTTTAGGCTTAATTACACCTTTAGTCCACTGTTTTGGTCTCTGGAATTTTAAACTCCTTTCATGTGGTCCAATCTTAGATCAGACATCTATTTGGTGACAAAAGGTGCTCAGATGGCAATTAATTAACTTATCTGACACCTCAGCCATTTAGCTAGCACATAACCTAACTATGTGCCACCTCAACACTTAGCATTTTCCAAAATTGTGACATTGAAATATTACGGGGACTAAAATGGCAATCAAACCTTTATTTTATTGGGGAGAATTGATCTTTTGAAAACAAGTATGAAAATAGTGGTATTAAAATCTTGTTGCTTATCAGTTTGTTTCACAAAAATATTTGTTCAACTTATGGATGACCATATGGCCGCTTTTGTTCTTCATTTTTCTGTATATTTGATTCTCATTAGTTATATACTTATATTCCAAAGAACTTTAAACATGAGCACTTTTTGAATTCAATTTGCTTAGCATCCTTTTGACAGGAAGCGTGGGAATCTTAGTGATTGCCATCTTTTTATTTGGTGTGAATAAATCTCTTAAAATTTTGCGTCTTTTCTCTTTGTTGGCCATTTTCTGTTGACTCACATTTTTTATACATCATTGAAAGTCTAGCATAAAAAAGGGGGCGAACCCGAGCAATGGTAAAACTGTTCCTTCATGACTGAAAGATTATGGGTTCGAATCCAGGAAATAACCTCTTTGCAATTATGCAAGGGTAAGGCTGCGTACAAGGATTTCCTCCATCCCACACTCGCTAGTTGGGTTTAACGGGGAGTGGTTTTTATTGAAAGTCTAGCATCACCAGTTTTTTATTTAAAATTGCTTAGCATTTTAACAACTGACATTTGTTATGTTATAATTGTTACAGGTCATGGTTCTTGTATATTTCCAGGAAGGTATGATCTATCGAGCTTACATTTGTGCGCTTGCTGTCATTTCTTTCCCGATTATATGTGCTAGTCTTGTTCTTATTTTCCTGACATATTAGTAGTGTCTTTTTTCAAGCCTCTTCTCTTTCAGCTCCAAAAGCTGTGAAGTGACTTTACATTGTCTGCTAATTGTTCTGTCTTATTCTTTTTTGTTTTGGTTGCATATTTGTGGTGAACTACAGTCATGGTAAAAATGGCACCAGAATAAACGGCACGTCACTGGCCCCATCTAATTCCACAAGTTCGGGTTGCTTGTCACAATACTACTACAATGGTGGATCTTTCACAAGCTGTGTGATTCTAGTTGTTTTACTGTTTAGTGCAGTTGTCATGTAAAACTAGGCACATTACCTATTCATCATTGGAATATAATTCATGGAGCAATCCTCTTCAACTGCCTTACGGAAGATTGCATTGCAGCATACCTAATTTTGTTTTGCTCCTGTTGAGAATTCAAAGGGTGGCAAGGTTGATCAAAATGTGTATCAGCAATTGTACCTCTGAGTTGTCCATTGAATTTTGTACTAACAAACCAGAGTAATTAGAAATCATTGTTGTAACCTTATTAGGGCTTTTTTTAACCATAATTTATATTCTTTTAATTGGAATTATTCTGTCTCTTGCATCCATTGGAATGTTTGTCTTTGGCATGATTACCAGGATATGGTCCACACATAATGCAAACCACACATAATGCAAGTACTATCATCATTCATCAGCAATAATTTCTATAGTGCTATAATCTGTATATACAAGTTACAACAAGACTACATAGTGCGAGGCATGATAATTTAGCTTATCATGAGTTTAACACTTAATTACAGAACATCATTATAAGTATATCCATGAGAATTTTCATCACAAACTTTACAGAGGAATAAAGAGTCTGAAGAAGTGCACCACCAATTTGTGTGTTGCTTACAGTATGGTTTGTTACAGAAACTGCACTTGGGAAGCTTTAACCAACATTCAAGGCACAAGATATCTTCACAGGCACCCTCTTCCGGTTCTTCGGATCCAATACATTCACCACAGTTTTCACATCTTGGAATACAAAATATGCATCCCCTACAATGAGCTAGGGGCCATTCCCTCATCTTGCACATCCCTTTGGGGCAATCATAAACCATCCTCACCTCAAAGCACTTGGGACATATCTCCAAATCAATAATCCGCTGGCTTTCTTCTTGCTTAAATAATGAAATGCTACCACGTTCATGATAGTAGATAGGCTGCTGCGGTTGTTGCTCCCCTAAATGCAGGTTCTTTCCAAGGTTCAAGGCAAGCATGTCAAGATGCTCCTTCTGTAGGTTGTAGATGCCGTTTATACTTAAGGTGCTTAAGCAGTTGCTCCTTTGGCACAGCGTTTGCACGGATCTTAGAACTCCTTCGGGGGTTATGCTAGTGCATGCTGGTATATGGAGCTATAACCAAAATGAAACCAGAAATGAGACAACACTCAAATCCTACTATGTTGGAAGCAAGTTCCAAGGTGCCTTCACACTGCCTTGGATATTAAATATTGTATCTTATCAAAACTTAATTTTTCCTCTTTTATTCATTCAGTTTCTTCTCTAAACTTGGTTTTCAAGATGTATATGACACCCTTTTGTCAAGTAGCTGTGTCAATTTTCAACTATTTTATGGAAAAGGTTTTATTAATCTCATGTTAAAGGAGATAGTTATCTCATGTCATATAGATAAATTTGTGTGTAGAAAAGAAAATTTGTTGTGTCATGTGTAAATCTCTCTCATGTAACATGAAAATAGTTTTTCCCTTATGGAAAATACCAACCAAGGATAGCCAGACACTTGTTATCCATTGAATTCAATATCCTTTAATATTGACCTAATTGGTAAGTAGCTAAAACCAACCTCATAATTTCATTCAAGTAAGTAGTTAAAACCAAATTTTCTCTGTTTCCTCTGATGTGTAATGCTTCTATTGGTGAGATATACTGAATCTAAGTAACAGATGCACCTAAGATTTATTCTCAAGTAAGACTAAAAACTTTGCTTATTTAAAGAAAACCGTTGAATCAGATGACCAAAATAGAAATCTAAAACATGGGTTTTGGATATTAATACCTTGTTTATGAGAGGGTTTTGTTCTACGACCCTTTGGAGCCCCTCATCGGTAATGTGTATGCAGTTCATCAAAGCCAAAGTTTTGAGCCTACCATTGGCCTTGGAGGTTATTTTCATAAGAATCTCGTCAGAGAGTCTCGAATTGAGAGGCCTTTCGACAATAACATTGAGCCATGGCAATACATCATTGTTCACTGCATCCCTTAGTGATGTGCAAACTTGAGACATGACTAGAAGCTCGTGCACTGCAAGGTAAGCTAAGACGAGAAACACAGCCTCGTGAGGAGGCTCTGGTTCTGCTTGAACTTGCTCAACTATAAAGCTAAGAGAAGAGGTGGAAGCCTTTGAAGACTCTTCCATATTTGACTTCACTTTATTCTCTAAATGCAAACATGGCAGCAACCATAGCCAGGTTTCTTAAAATCAAAAAACTTGATACGAGAAGGAGCTAAGATTAGATCTCAATTGAAGGAGAGCGTGACACGTTAATACAGTTAAATATGGTTGACGGTAATGCGCGTAAAACACGAGAACCGTCCCAATTGGATTGGCATCAAAGCTAAAGATCAATTTTACATTAGAAAAATAAAATAAAGAATTTTAACCATTAATGAAAAAGTCAAGGAAAAAAAATCATAATTTTAATAAAGTTTTATGAAGGCTTAAATTATTATTATTGGTCTAAAAAAATGGCGATATTGACTATTTATTTAGTCTTCCTATCATTATTATTTAATTTTCCTACTATTATTAATTTTTTATCACTATTAGATTGTATTTAAATCAATGGTTAAAAGAACAAAAATAAAAGGTGTAATTAATTAAGAAAAATAAGCAAGAGAAAAGGAAAATAATATTTGAGACCATTAATTTAAATTTAATCTAAGGGAAAATTTACTCTCCAACCGCAGGAGACTAATAGAGACAAGGACTTTTAGGTTTTTTTTTTTATATTTTATTTTATAATTATGTGGGTGAATTTTTATTTTATTTTATCTTACACTGGTTAAATTTTTAAAAGTAATACAATCTTAGCGGTGGTTGAATTCTAAGTGGTTGGGTCTTTTCGAACTAGCCAAATTTTGCTTCCTGCACCACTGAGTATATCCACCACAACTGATGACATATAGCAATTCTAAGTCATACCACTAAAAGTAAAAGGGCATAGAAGGTCCTTGTTCTGCAAAGGGAAATAACCGAGCACTCTTTCCTTAATTTTACCCCCAATTGTGTGTCTGACAGCAATATCTGATAGAATCGCCTTTCGTCTCTAAAGAAAACTTTTGCTTTCTCTTTTTGTAATTACTTTTTTTCCCAGATGGGTTAATTACTGCTATCTAATTTTGTAGGTCTATGTGGACTCAAAAATAATGTCAACAAAATCATATAGTTAAAGCTGGTGTGATATGAGAAAAAAAATTTACACTCAAAAAATAAAAAAGCTATCATATTGAAACAGATTCCATTTAGATAACAATGACTCAATGAGAAGCTGCGAGATCTGAGCCCCACAATTGTCTAAAAGAAAAAAATGTAATATCCTGTGGCTTGTCACAACAAATTACACACTGAAATGCTCCATAAAGCAACACTTTGTATACAAATAAGCCAACAAGTATCAACAAGCATTTTTAAACTGAATTGATTCGGTAAATTTTTTCTTCTTCTGAGGTGGAGTGAAGAATGAATATCCTGTGGCTTGTCACAACAAATTACACACTGAAATGCTCTCCCACGGACGAAATATCCAAACTGAAGTGCATCAAATACTTCACAGAACACAGATTTCTATTTTGTTAAAATTTAAGTTCCCAAAGAGATGTGCATATAACTCAGAGAAGTTGTGGAAGTTATGAATGACCGTCTAATGGTTCAACAGCTGTCTTGAAGAGAAGGATATAAACCTTGTCAATGGAAAAATACAAGAAGCCGCCAAGAGAATAAGTAACATAGGAGCCAAAGCTAGTACCCACAATACAGTGCCAAGCTGGACCATACGAAGAATCAAATTCCTGTAAAATCAGTATGTTTCTGTCATGAGCCATCAAGTAGTTCATACCATGTAGCATAATTCAAAAAGAGGGTTAAATGATCACCAATGTCACTTTCCATCTAGAAATGAGCAGTGAGAAATATAACTCTGCAAAAAAACATCATTGCTCAAGAGGACCAACCAAAACAAAAAAGATCAAGATAATGATAAAAAGTAATCACAGGGTTCGCAAGTAATCTAATACTAAATATAGTTATAATTCATCCAAGTTTATATATTGTTAGTCTAGTGAAGAAACAAAGGATAAAAAATACACCGAACAAAAACACCACTTCGGTTGCCACTTATCCACATGATCTGTGAGCAAGAAGCTCTAAATAAGACCAGGATATGCTACTGTGGTTAACATTCTTACCATCCCTGAAGAACCCCATCAATGAAATGAGGGACCATCTAACATTCTTGACATCATAAATAACCTCTAACAAGTCACCTAAATTCATTAATAATCACAACCAACAAACTTATAGCCATACTCATCAGGCTGTTTGCCCATATTTATCATTTTATTGAAACTTCCAAGTCTTTTCCAATAAAATAGAGTATAAAATTGGTGAAGCCTCATAAGGAAACTCCTGAGTCTGCTCAATATCATCTATTGGTAAAACCAACAAAACATGCCATAAATCTACATATTCGGCCAAGGGAGTCCATGGCAAAGGGTCCTTCCACATATATGATCCTTTATTAATTCCACTTATATAATTCATCTACATATTCCTAATCCATTCCTCATGAGGAAACTCATGAATCTGCTCAATATCAGCTATTGGCTATTGCTGCATCTGTATACTCAAAGTAAAACCAACAAAACATGCCATAAATCTGCAGTTTCGGCCGAAACTATGACAAATGGGTCCTCACATTTATATGATCCTTTATTAATCTATTCTTAATCAATGTAAGACTTCACCATTCACACTAGTCTATTAGTATGGACAGACTTCAGAATTGTTTAGCTATATTTTCCCTGTTAATCAGTAAGACTTAGCAAGCACCAGGCTAAGAGTACTACAGAAGTATTGAAGACTCAGTACATAATTACTTAATTTGGAAAAAATAATATATATTTTTGGTACCATTTTGAAATATTTGTATGTGTTATTTTCCTGAACAAATTTTTCTTTTTCACCCTTTGTGTGCTACTTTTAGGATAAAGGAGTAATTATGGTGAAGCTAGAAGAAAGCTAGACAGGATGTGTAGGATAAAAAATTGTTGTGATATATAAAATCATTAATGCTAAGGAGCTGCCACTGTATGGTGGCCTAGTGGGGTGCTCAACTACAACTATACTACTGGGTGGACCAACTGTCTACTAGGAATTAAATTTTTTGTGCGTAAGCTAGGATTGAGGATGACGTGTGTTGAGTAATATATAAAATGAAGCTAGAAGAAAGCTAGACAGAATGTGTAGGATAAAAAATAATTCAAGCAAAGTTTGGTTGATACTATGAAAATAAGAGTTTAGAAACATGAAAGCAATATTTCTAGACATCATTATAACATTAAACCACTCCCACTAGGGAGGGTGAGCTGAAGGATCATTGTAGGCAATCTTACACTTGCTTATTTGCAAAGAGGCACTTTCTCAAGACATCATATGACCATTAGCAAAAAAACATTTTAGTCAACCAAACACAAACAAACAATTAAACCATGTGCTTGCAAGATATGTACTATCGGCAGTAGAAGTCCAACAATCCATGAAGAAAGATCACCATCAAGAAAGATAAAGAAACAGACCAATTTCAAGCAAGCCTAGTTCCATCCGAGAGAGTGAAACTAGCAAGCAATTAGACACATTCCATAGTTGTTCACTCAACTGACAAAGTATCAACAGTTCAACACCCAAAATCAAAATCTGCATATAAAACTTGCTTTCCTTAAACCATTGATTGTGCAAGCTAGATTGTTGAACGAATTAACAAAAAGTACTTCAGTCATCAAAATCAAACAACCAACATAAAGTAGTAAATTAAGGAAGAATAACTGTATGCCATATCTGAGCATTTTTTCCTAATTCCAAAAGCATCCAAATTGGCCATTCAGACCTCGTACTATGTGGCAAAAGATCAGAACCCAGAAACAGATCTTGGTAAAGAAATTTCCCCCAACAAAACTAAAACAAAACATTAATAAAAAGAAGTAACCTTCTTAAGGGCCAGGGCCAGACGTTTACTATCAAGCTTTTTTCCTGGCATAGAATCTAGGATATCACGTGCACAACGAAAGGCACGGTTCTGCACAGGAAGAGGCATGTCACAAGCTCTGATTCGGACATCATTGTGAAGGTGGTCATGCTGTTCTTGTTGCTCTATGGCTTTCTTCTTCTGTATCAAGCTTTTAAGAAACATGCTTCTTCTCTCTAGCTCCTCCTCTGCACCTTCCATGTTCCCTCTTAACTTTCCTTACCCTCTCATAACTCACAGATGAAACCCTTTTTCTTCTCTTGCACTGGCCTTTTCAGATTGTGGCCACTAATCACCTTAAAGCAATGGCAAATATTTTTTGCACTCCATTAGCTTCGTAAGGGGCCCATAAGAAAGAAAAGAAAAAGAACACACACAGATAGAGAGAGAGAGAGAGTAGAACAGATTAAGTATGGGAAGATTAAGACAGAACATAAATATGAGGTCATTGGTTACTGTATAAATGTCTTTGTTGGGTTTGGTATTGGTTTTTGAGTCTAGTTGTTTCTTTTAATGCATGCATTTGTTACTCTTGGCTTTGTTGCGTGTAGACGAGGTCATTGGTTAGAGCATAGACTCTGTTTGCAAATTACTAGTTTACTATGATATGCTGAGAGTTGCACTTGATAAAAATAGAAGTTTCAGAACTAAACTTAGCATTGAAAGCTCTGAATATATCAATAAAGTGTCGTATGAAAATTGATTGATCGTAATGTAAACATATTTAACCTTTGAAAAGTGTTATTTTTAACATGTATTTCATCCCTGACATAGCATCAAGCATTGGAGAGATTTTATGGTGGACCCGAGCACGTCTTTTATTATAAATGGGAGGGTAAAATTAGAAAAGAAGAAAAATAACAGGGGTAAAAAAAAAAAAATGAATGTTGTAAGAGGAACATCAAATCAGGGTGATCCTCTAGCATAATAAATATTTCCCAAGCATTGATGGATTAGCATGACCCTTTTAATTTATTGTGAGATGTTTATTTTTGTCCTTAGTATATACAAATTATACAATTGCTCTACTCTCTTGTTGCAAATTTTGAAGTAAAAGGCGTTGAGGAATTAGGAATGGTTCAATCATTTTCATTTTCACTTTTGCTTTTTTCTTTTCTTTTTTAGCAATAAAGAATTGTACTTTTTATTTGCTAAACATTGACAAAACCTACTAAGAGGGAACATGTCTGCCACTCTTGCCGTTGATTTGGCTAAAGTAGAAGTTTCCTACGGACTACAGAACAGTATTTAGCATATATTTGTCCTAGAAAGCCACCCAAAAGCTTCGTTTCTCGTAACCAATGTGCAATTTTGCAAGCTCGATGAATTATGAAATGACTAGGTTATTAGGAAACAGTATAGTTGGGTCTTGGGCGTTGAGTTTTTTTTTTTTTTTTTTTTTTTGCTATCGATAAAATCTCTACAAATTTTTACGTACATCTATTTTGAAAGAAAATCGGAGATTTGTATTTAGAAAATTGCCTCAAAGATATAAATCAGTGATAAAATATTATATTTTATCTGATTATCATTTATTCTAATATTTTAAATTTTAAATAGATAATACAAGCAACCAATCATAAAAGTAACTATTCATTAACATTTATAACCATCACCTATCCTTTAATAAAGTTGAAATTTAAATAACAAAACAAACAAAATAATTATCCACTACTTAGACAATTCAATAATTCTGAAAATAATAAAAAAACGGTAAGACTCCCTCCTAAAAATTTACTCTTGTCCTCAAGAGTAAGATTTTCAAGTAATTGAATTATCTTTCCGCCTTTCTATTATTATTGATTGAAAAATATCCTTTAACCACAATTCTTTCTTTCCTCTTTTCAAAGAATTGAATAAGGGAATGACTCGTTGCACCAAAAATTTGGGATCTTAATTAATTGGTTGAGAGTACTCATTGGACCGCATTCAAATTTTGATAGTGTTAAAGGAGGTTACTCGTTTGATGGAGAGAGAAAGAAAAAATATTTGGATGTGAAAGCCTTAGAAATGAAATGAGAATAGTGAAAATGGGAGAAATATGATGATTGGTACTAGAGCATTTAGCCGATTAAAGAGTTTGGTGAACATTTCCTTCAATTGAATGGAGAGTGTCTGAACTACATCTTCTAATTTTTTTTTTCAACCGTTTCTCCAAGCTGTTACATATACCTATTTTGGAAAAAAAAAAAAAGGAGATACGAGTTCAACTGAGGGAACGGTCTCAAGCATACAAACAAGTGCATAAAATATTTCTTCTTATCTGATCATCTTTATTATAATATTTTAAGGTTTAAATAGATAATACAAGTGAACCTTAAAAGTAACTACCCACTAACATTGAATTATAAAAAAAAACTCAAATAACAACTATCCTTTAGCAAAGTTGAAATTCAAAAACAAACAAAATTATTATCCACTACTTAAACAACCCAATAATTCATCTTTCAAAAAAAAAAAAAACCCAATAATTCTGAAAATAAAAATAAATATAACGGTAAGACAAATATACCGAATTATAGTAACTAATATAGAAGAATTGAAAATCTGAAAGTATTTTGATTCAAGCTCCAATTCACAATTTAATTACTACTTGTATTCAAAGGGAGCTTCACGGTCTACAAAATTGACATGCAACAAATTGACTCTTGTATAGTGAGGGATTGAATTACTTCTCGTGATTGTAGAGAATAGTCAAAACAGAGCCTAATGGAGAAAACTTTGGAGGATAGTGAGGACAAAAAGAAATAGAGTTTTTTGAAAATTAATTGAAACACGTTTAGCTACAACCAGTATTGTAAAAACTAACAAGATATTATATAAAGAATATTAAAGATAATCAAAGCTTATATAGTTCAGAAAAATAAAGCTTTTATGATAATGAAAAGATGTCTCTTCCAGCCAGTATTAAATTAACTATATTTTGAACCCGTAATCGATAAATCGATAGCTATATTCGAAAAAGAAAAAAAAGTCATAACCTTGGCCAAATCAATAAGAATAGAGGTGGTTGCCAATATGTCAAAAATGGGTTGACCTAAACTATTATTTCCCATAAAAAATATGAGAAAAATATTTTTCATTTTAAAGAATATAAAATTATGTCATTTTAAGTTATAGAAAGATAAATCATGAAAGAGATATTTTATTAATTTTTTATTTCTTATTCATTTCACAATCCTTTACTTTTTTTTTTCAAATCTCAAACCTAAATGTATATTAATATTTAGTAAAATATTTTTAAAAACTTATTTTTTCTCAATATATGATAACCTTTGTAAAAATTATTTAGTTCATACAAATAAAGCTTTTATGATAATGAAAAATATCACAAAAACTTTCCCGCCAAAATAAAATCGAACTAGTAATCGTAATTAAAAATATATTAGAAAAAAAAATCATAACCTTGACCAAATCAATCAATAAGAACTTAATTTACAATACATGTTAAAGAATAATATATAAAAAATATTCAATAAAAATTTTAATATTTATTATTTTAAAATTATAAAAGAAATATTTAATATTTAATAACTAATTAAATTAAATTATTTTAATTCTTTACCATATACCTCTAAGTGTAAATGTTAAAAAAACATAATAAAAGAGTATCCGATGATCACTTGAAAATAAGAATTCAGAAGGCTGCAAATGACAAAACGAAATTCGATCACCACCCAAGAAAGTGAGTATAACCGGTATAAGAATTTGTTAACCGATCGAACGAATTTCTTAGTTACATGTGTTCATCCTTTATTAGCAATGTGAACTATTTAGCCAAATGTACGCCATCTGCAACATGGGACAACGGAGTAAATAGCACAAAACAGTGATTTGGCTAACTGAAGTAAATATTCAGTATTCCTATTATACATAGGCCCGTATTAAAAGTAAAAATAAGTGAGATTTATATAACATTAATCATGAAAATGTAATAGAATAAATGTACTTAACTAATTTTCTTTTTTCTATGTTCCGATGGTGATGATCTTAATACCGAAGACATTTTCTGCTATCCGATGGTTAGTGCTAGCCTTTCTGTCATTTCCCCCCTCTTCGGTTATTGATTTTTATCATTCCCACCAGTGGTGTACAAAAAATTTATCAAACTACTGCACTAATAATAAATTTTTCCAGACTAAAGATTTTATATTTTTTGAAATGATGAATTTGGAAAATATACTGTCTTGCCATCCTGTATTCTGCTTCAATGTCGTTACACCATGCCCACAAGTACGTAATTATATAACGTTTTTTGGAGAAATAGCACATGTTAGCCAAGAAATAATGTTCTAAACATGTATTAATTCGAACTACATTTATTACATATTATGTATTTAATTTATATATGTCAATATCAACATATCACGAGTTACAACCTCGTATGTTTGAAGGAGTGTTTTAAAATTCGGACTCATGAATAATTTGGTTGAATATAACCACGTGTCACGAAATTATTAGTCGCGAAATTTGCTATTAGTGGTAGCAAATTATGACACGTGACAATGTGGTAAAAATATTGTTCCCATGTATTTAGATAATTTTTTTGATAAAATGTAACATTTTAATCACTGTTACCTTCTTCAGTTATTGATTTTTATCATTCCCAGTGCGTGTTGTGTGGATTTCGACTGGAGACATCCATTATTACTTTTTGGGTACATTATTATATGTTGCATACTAAAGATTTTATTTTATTTTTTGAAATGATGAATCACCCTAAAGTTTTTGGAATGTTTGGCGAATCATACTGTCTTGCCATCCTGTATTCTGCTTCAAAACTGTCCTTTACCTTTTGCCATGCCCACAAGTACGTAATTAAGTAGGTGATTTTTTGGAGCATAATAGATATGATTGGTACCCAAGATTTAATAAAGAATTCTAAAATATATTTTTCTTTTAAGAACTATTTATTACTATAAAATAATATTTAATTTATATATGTCAATATCAACATATCACGAGTTACAACCTGTTTGTTTGAATATAATTTAAATATATCATGATATAAATAATTTGGTTGACATATAATTTTTTAGTCAATAATTCAATTGGGTTCAAATTTAAAATAATATATAACGAAATATTAAATTATGAATATTATGTCCAACAAATAAAAGTTATCTAGTGGTAATCTTTCTATCCTCAAATTGTATTTAACATAATAACGGTTGAATCGGATTATTTTAGCTTAAACGTCACTAAACCAACAACTCTTATGAGAAATTAACCTAAATACATTATTCAAGATATAAGTAATTCATTGATTGTTTAACATACTAGGAATGATTTACTTGCTATTCAATATTTTTGATTAAATACCTTGATATCATTTTATAATTTACTGATTATAGATCTATTAAATTCACAATTTATATAATTAAGGGAAAAGTCCAAAAATCCTCTTGTATTTTACTCTTTTATCACTTGTCTCCATATGCTTTTTATCTTATTACTTATCTTCCTTATGGTTTTTTTTTTTTATCTAAGTCCACATTTAACTTGTTTAATAATTGATCCAACCTGCCTATTTTATCCCTATTTTACATTCACAAAAGTTATTAATTAATTTGATATAAATATTGGTTACTAGCAACAAACTTCCTTTGATGATTTAGTGATTTTGACCAAAACTTGAATGATAGATTAGATCTTTTGACGTAGACAAAACAAGGAAAAAAATAGGCAAGTTAGTTCAATGATTAGCGTTGTTAAATGCGGATTTGGATGGAAAAAATTATAAGAAGATAAGTGATAAGAAAAAAAGTGTACGGGGTTAGTGATAAAAAAATAAACCATGGGTAATTCATTATAAAATAGCATGAGTATACCTCAGTCTAAACTCTAAAGTCATATATTCAAATCATCACAGTGACTCTAATATGAATATATAATGAAAAAGATCACCTAGCAGTTTATATAAGAGATTTTGCACACAAAATGAAGGTAACGCTTGCATCATACGCCTTGGAAATTCTACATACATTGTAAATCGCACATATAGAAGAATTTGTAACATTAATTACAACAACTACAAATCAACAAGTCAGTAATAATCCATTCTTCAATCATAATTATTGATCTTCATCTGATCTACACGTGAACTCGTATCGTGGACATGTGAACTCGTATCGCGTATGCATGGATCCTCACTTCAACGGATCATGTGTTCAACTGCTGGAGCCGTTGGAGCCATGGCTACACCTTGGTTTCGCTGCTCAACATTTCCTTGCCACCCTAACCAATTCCAAATAAAATATATTCAAGGCAGATATAAACTAATTTTAAAGAACTATTTTCTATTTTATTTTTTAACTTTATCGTGTGTGTATTGTTTTTGATAAACTAATTTTAAAGAACTATTTTCTAAACTTTATCGTTATTGTTTTTGATCGCTCGTTTCGTTGAGAATTTCAAAGATAAACTTGAGTATTATAATTGTAAGATATATAACTGAAACCTATTCAGCATAACCTATTAGTGTTAGAGAATAATATAAATCATTAGAATGACCATCACTTAACACCTTAAAGTTTTAGGTTGAAAACGGCTCTTGCGTGATGGGGTGTATCAGAGAATAATATAAATCTCTCACCCCAATACCCTAAGATTTTGGGTTGAAGTTGTTCTTTACATTTAAAGAACCAGGAGTCAAAAATAAAGCCCAATAAAAAAAATGAGATAGCAGCTAACTAAGACATAATATTTAAAAAGTTAATGTAAGACAAAAAAATAAATAAAAATGTTAAGGGCCAGCACATAAAGATTCTAATAACATTTCATAAATGGTTCATACCAATGACCATGTCAAATCCACGGTTTTGAAGTTCACGATATTCTTGACACAAGGCACAGGGCTCGCAGCAACAATGAACCAAGCAATCACCACAAGGGCTTTCCTTCAACATGTATTGGCGCCTCATCTTTGAGCGGTAGAAGCAAGAGTATAAGCAACCAGCTGAACCACCAGTCACAAATAAAATCAGCGTATACAGAGCCCCACTAGCACCACATGCTTCAAATCACAAAATAAAAAAAATAAAAATTAATTAGCCTCATTCATCATATCATATCATATCATATCATATAACACCAACCCCTAATTAATGTGAATTTCGCTTTCATATCCAAAATCATATCATATGTACATATAACAATTGAACTTCAAGTTTCATACAGGTTGATCCCTTGTCAACAATCTCTGCAACTTGGCCAAAGGTGACACAGGGACACCAGCAAGTTATGCAACCTGAAACAAAATAGAGATTTAGTATATAAGGGAAGGATTCTAGAACCTTGGGATACTCCACCCCAAAACTAGTTCAAAGAATGCGAGTGCCCGAGGTCTTATAAACTCTACATTAATTTTTTATCCAATTAATGTGGGACTATATATCTCAACATGACCAATATTGGATAACATAAATATCAGTTAAGAGAGGGTGATGTGTGATGAGGGGCTTACAGTTTTTGAAGTCTGAGAAACAGTCAAAGAGGCCTGTGGACCAATCCACCTGGAGTTTAGGTTGGGGAGGTGGTGCTGGCTGAGTAACCGGTGGGTTGTAGCTGCCGTATGTCACCGGAAAACCGGTGACAGGGGGCTGATTGTACGGTGGCTGTCCATGAGGGGAGGTTGGTGGGTACATAACTAACTATTGTTGAAAATAAGCAGAGATTTTGGTAAGGGAGGGTATGAATATGATGGCGAGGGTGTGAATATCAATATATATATAAGCGTTAAATTTGAGGAACACCGTGAGCGTGGAGTGGTTCCTCGATATATACGAGGGAAGAGCCGAAGAGAAAACTATAAATCTAACCGCACCAACTGCGGTTTATAAATCCAACGTACGCTTCAAATAAATTCTAATAAAATCCACATGAATTCTTCAAGTAAGGTGTGTGTTAATAAAATGAATTAAAAGAGGATATTGCTAAGGTTATTTTGTAACCAAATACTATGTAAGACAAAGTCAATTTGGCATACAATAAGCAATGAAAAAGAATATTATGAGTTTAATATACAAACTTCGATCATGTTTATTAACGATAGTGGATTTTAAGTCGGAGGGCTGATGGATTTCTGAAAAATTGAACTTACAATCTATTATTTTTTAGAAGTTTGTTTTAAAAAATAAATAAATTATTTTGTATTTACATGTAATACATAAAAATTATTGAAAAACGGTCTGGAAATTAAAAATAAAAATACTTCTATGTATAAAATTACTGAAAAATGGTGCCTTTTCACCTTAGTCTAATCGTTATTTTCTTGCTTTCCTCGGTGACTTCCTAATATTCGGCAACCCTTTCTGCCCTTCCAAACGGTGACTTCGCAGTCCGCGGCTAAGCCCATTCGCTGCTTGTAGCTCACAACTCAACGTGGTCAATGCCAATGTATCCAATCAATGCAAATGAACATAAGGCACCTTTTACTCTGATGTATAAGATCCAATAGTATAAACTTATACCATATGTTATGACATTTTTAATTGTTTGGTGTAACCATCGTATAAAATAAGCTTATACAACATGATCCCTTTATACATCAAAATGATGTATAACTTAAACAAACCTAGGAGGGTAAGATTAAACCTGATAAGGGATTGATGTATTAACCAATACAATTCTCAAGAATTAATATATTATATTAATATTAGTATATTAAAATAAAAAATAATTTTTCAAAATATTGGAGATTTTTATTTTTATAAAAAATAATATATTTTTTGAACACACTCATCAATATATTTCTATAAAAAATAATATCATCTGATATATTTGTAAGAATTATGTAAACTCATTATTGAAAGGTATTTTTGACAAAAATATTTATTTTTAACTTATCTAGTATTATACAGTATATTACCAAATATTGAATGATATTATCTTATACAATATATATATTATCTTATACAATATCATGTCAAACGCTGTATAGTATTAAAATTTAATCAGGTCTTATACCATCATGCCTTATACTATCAGTGCTTATCCTATACTATATATTAAACATACCATGATATTTGATAGATGGGGTGAGGACTAACGCTGGCAAAACAGACTTGACCCAACGGGTCGACCCACCCTATTTGTTAAATGGAATTGGGTCGGCAGAGTTTTATAACTCTCACAAAAGTGAGACGGGGCGAGCTAGCTCTTGTTTTGGCGAGACAGGGAGAGTTAGTGTAAAATAGATTCACCCAGGCTGAGATTTTAAGCCCCCTCTCAAAAGCGGGATGGGGCGGATTAGGTTGTTTTTTAGCGGTTGATGGTAGGGAGGGGCGGGCCGCCCACATTGTCACCTCTAGTGAGGACCTCGTAAGTTGCGCCATTAAGCATCCCAAAAGGCGAATTTATAAAAAAAATCTCATTATTTAGCATGAAACATTGAAACGTGCTTTTTTTGTATTAAAAACGTGTTTTTTTAATATATATATATATATATATATATATATATATATATATATATATATGAGTTTCAAATTTCTTGTGTAGTTGAAGAAAATTTTCTCATGCCATAGACATATTTTGTGTTCGGCCCATATCTATTAAAAAAATAAAAGAAAATATTGCACAAAAATTGAAGGGTCACTAGTAGGAAAAAATAATTCCCTTTCAACATAATAAAATTCATATATATATATATATATATATATATATATATATATATATACATATATATAGATAGTAAAATCATTTCTACAGCCGCTTTACGTACAACAACGACATGTGTATGGTTATGATTCCCTGCATTTAATGCAATCAAGTATATATATGGCAAGTATTTGATTGCTGCACGTACAGCAGCTGCAGAAAGTAAACCCCTATATATATATATATATATATATATATATGTATGTATAAATATGTTTCTTTCAGACTGCTTTACTTAGTATGGAGTCCTTGCTTCGCCGAGTCGGAAGCTTCTAGGTAGGGTTGGCAAAAATGAGCCGGGTTGGCTTGGCAAAAATGAGCTACCAACCCGACCCGGTCAAGCTCGAAAAAATAAGCCAACTCACGGCTCAAACAGGCTAGCTTGAGGTTTGAGTTAGACACACACACACAATATAATATACAAAAATGGACTAAATCCGCACATGCTATTATCGTCTTTCTTTCTTCTCTAAACCTAAGTCCCTAATCTTCTCATATCGCTGCCATATTTATATTGTTAGTTTGTGCTGGCTATGTTTGGTTCAAATATCTTACCCACTTAGTAGCAAGTGGTTCTTATTATTTCTCGATGTTGGAGCAATTTTGTTGTGAATAAATTTTAAAACTAGAACATTTTTCTTTTACTTCTCATTTTGTTACTTTCTATTTTGCCTTTTTTATAAACTATTATATAAAACAATTGTAGTGTTTAAGCTGATAGAAGTCGCATAGCTAGTGTATTAATACTAGAGGTTTATTTAAATAGACTGAAAAAGATGCAACCCACAAGCCATTTTTGAGCCAACCCACGAGCCAACCCTAACCCGGCTCGGGTTAGGTTGAGTTAAATTTTCTGGCTCTTTTTTTTTCAAGTCAACTCTAACTTGACTTGTTTTTTTCGAGTTGCATGCGGGTTGGGTCGGGTTGAACCAGGTTGGCTCGTTTTGCCAATCCTACTTCTAGGCAGGCTGAGAATCCTCTTCTTTTTCTTACGGGAATTAAATAGAGGATCTCGACTTCCCTATTTGATGATTAGGCTCCCCTATCCAAATCCTGTGACTGTGCGCGAGACGAGTCATAACATAAGGGTTGAATGTACCCAGAACTTATTGAAAAGGTTCTTGAGACACAACATGGAAGAGTCACAATATTCATAAAAGACATTTTTTCACCTTTTCCTCGTGGTACTGCTTCACTATCGGTCATCGAGATGAGAAAGAAAGGCCACTAAATTATAACCGTACAAAGATGGATCAATGATGATAGAGGAAGAGAGAGAAAAATGAATCATAACCGCTCAAAGATGAATTAATTAATATAAAAAAATATATAAACAAAATGACGTAGTTTTGAGGTGACGGGAGATAAAAATATCTCAAGTGAGTTGAGAAATATTTCTCTCTCTCTATTCTTATACCGGTATGAGATGATCCTGCCCTATATATATATATATATATATATGGGGCGAGATATTCTTACACCGGTGTAAGAGTTAGAAGTCTTACACTCAATATTGACCATTGATCCACTTGTATCCAATGGCTGACATTACTAAAAAATTTGATCCCTTAGATATTAGTGGTATCAATGGACAAGATTGATAGTGTAACTTACACTGGTGTAAAATGATCCTGACCCATACATACACATACATATATATATATATATATATATATATATATATATATATATATATATAACAACTTGAAATAGGTTCAGTTAAGTTAAACACTGAAAATTTATTGAGGAATATATAACATCAATTACAATTGCTAAAATGGAATCACTTATTGTTGGTTCAGTTAAGTTAAACACTGAAAAATTATTGAGGAATGGTGCCTCAATAAAATGGAATCACTTCTATGTATAAAATTACTGAAAAATGGTGCCTTTTCACCTTATTCTAATCGTTATTTTCTTGCTTTCCTCGGTGACTTCCTAATATTCGGCAACCCTTTCTGCCCTTCCAAACGGTGACTTCGCAGTCCGCGGCTAAGCCCATTCGCTGCTTCTAGCTCACAACTCACAACGTGATCAATGCCAATGTATCCAATCAATGATTTGGATCCGATACTATAAAGTTATATCATATCTTATAACATTTTTAATTGTTTGGTGTGACTATCGTATAGTATAAGTTTATACAACATGATCCAACATCAAAATGATGTATAACTCAATCAGACATAGGAGGATAGAATTAGACATAATAAGATATTGATGTATTAACCAATGCAATTCTCAAGAATTAATATATTATTTTAATATTAGTATATTAAAATAAAAAATAATTTTTCAAAATATTGGAAATTTTTATTTTTATAAAAAATAATATATTTTTTGAACACACTCATCAACATATTTCTATAAAAAATAATATCATCTGATATATTTGGAAGAATCATGTAAATTCATTATTGAAAGTTATTTTTGACAAAAATATTTATTTTTAACTTATCTAGTATTATACAATGTATTGCCAAACATTGAATGAAATTATCTTATACCATATATATTATCTTATACAATATCATGCCAAACGTTGTATAGTACTAAAATTTAATCAGGTCTTATACAATCATGCCTTATACTATAAGGCCTTATCCTATATTATGTACTAAACATGCCATAATTAGTGATATTTGATAGATGGGGTGAGGACTAACGCTGGCAAAACAGACTTGACCCAGCGGGTCGACCCACCCTATTTGTTAAATGGAATTGGGTCGGTAGAGTTTTATAACTCTCACAAAAGTGAGACGGGGCGAGCTAGCTCATTTTTTGGCAGGACAGAGAGAGTTAGTGTAAAATAGGTTCAGACCCAGACTGAGGTTTTCTGTCCCCTCTCAAAAGCGGGATGGGGCAGATTATGTTATTTTTTAGTGGGTTGATGGTAGGGAGGGGCGGGCCGCTCACATTGTCATCTCTAGTGAGGACCTCGTAAGTTGTGCCATTAAGCATCCCAAAAGGCAAATTTATAAAAAAAAAATCTCATTTTTTAGCATGAAACATTGAAACCTGTTTTTTTTTTGTATTAAAAGCGTGTTTTTTTAATACACATATATATATATATATATATATATATATATATATATGAGTTTCAAATTTCTTGTGTAGTTGAAGAAAATTTTCTCATGTCATAGACATATTTTGTGTTCGGCCCATATCTATTAAAAAAACAAAAGAAAATATTGCACAAAAATTGAAGGGTTACTAATAGGACAAATAATTCCCTTTCAACCTAAGAAAATATTTTCACACACATATATATATATATATATATTTATATAGTAAAATCATTTATGCAGCCGCTTTACGTACAACAATGACAGGTGTATGGTTATGATTCTCTGCATTTAATGCTTTCAATTATATATATGGCAAGTATTTGATTGCTGCAAGTACAGTAGCTGCAGAAATGTACACCCACATGCCATTTTGGAGCCAACCCGGCAGCCAATTTTTTTGCCAACCCACGAGCCAACCCTATCCCGGCTCAAGTCAGGTTGAGTATATATATATATATATATATATATATATATATATATATATATATATATATATATATATATACACACACACACACACAAAAAATAACTTATACAAAAATGACTTGGTTTTTCTTTCTTTGCATGTGGGTTGGGTCACACTGCTGCTATTTTTATATTGTTAGGCTGTGCTGGCTCGTTTTGCCAATCCTACTTCTAGGCAGGCTGATTGTTTCTCTGTTGGAGCAAATTTTTGTGACGAAATTTTGAAACTAGAACATTTTTCTTTTACTTCTCATTTTGTAACTTTCTATTTTGCTCCTTTTTATCCAAACTATCCTGTAAGACAATTGTATTGTTTAAGCGAGATGACTCATAACATAAGGGTTGAATGTACCTAGACCGTATTGAAAAGGTTCTTGAGACACAACATGGAAGAGTCACAATATTCATAAATGAGATTTTTTTCACCCTTCCCTTGCGGTACTGCTTCACTATCGGTCATCGAGATGAGAAAGAAAGGCCACTAAATCATAACCGTACAAAGATGGATCAATGATGATAAAGGTGGAGAGAGAAAAAAGAATCATAACCGTTCAAAGGTGAATCAATTAGTATAAATAAATAAACAAACAAAACGACGTAATTTTAAGGTGACTGGAGATAAATATATATCAAGTGATTTGAGAAATATTTCTCTATCTCTTTATTCTTATACCGGTATAAGATGATCCTGCCCTATATATATATATATATATATATATATAAACAACTTGAAATAGGTTCATTTGAGTTTAAACACTGAAAATTTATTGAGGAATATATAACATCAATTACAATTACTAAAATGGAATCACTTATTGTTCATACATTGTGTTATTGAGGAATATATATCATCAATTACAAATACTAAAATGGAATCACTTATTGTTCATACATTGTTGTACAACAGATCTCACACAAGAATCATGCTCAATTACAGAAGCGCAGGTACTATTGGGTGTATGGATCGTCCCTTCAACGGTACATGCCCGGTTCGACTTTTGGAGCTGTTTCAGTCATGGCTACTCCCCGGTTACGTTGCTCAACATTTCCATGCCACCCTAATCATACCAAGTTCAAACAAAATTTAAAAGAAAGAATCTATCTACAAAATGAGAAATTTATTTTCCAAACTTTATTCTTATTGCTATTTCGATTGCTTCTTTGCAGGGAATTCAGAAGATTTTAAACAAGAGCGTCATTATATAAATAAAACATGTCCGCAAGGTCACCCATAATCGAGGATTGATAGAACATTCAAATGCATATAAGATTTATGGCTACTTTCAAATAAGAGATTTATCTAATTAAGAGGGGGAAATAGAGAGTTATATTCATTGGTTAAAAAATGTGAATTCTTAACATCCTCTACTATTCAGGATAAAATTTATAGGAAGAAAGTGAATAGAAAGAGTGTTAAGAAAATAGTTGAGACATGATATTCTATGATAGAAGCTAATAGTTCTTATATGGATCATACCAATATCCATGTCAAATCCACGATTTTGAAGCTCACGATATTCTTGGCACAAGGCGCAGGGCTCGCAGAAGCAATGAGTCAAGCAATCAACGCAACCACTTCCCTTCAAACCGTATTGGCGTCTCATCTTGGAACGGTAGAAGCAAGAATATATGCAACCACTTCCAATCACACAACAAATTAGCGCATACAGAGCCCCACTTGCACCGCATGCTGCCAATCACATTTTTTAAACAATTAGTCTCGATAATCATAATTAACCTAAGAAACCAACAATCTCCACCTAGTATTAATGATGGGATTCTTTAGGAGATAATTTTATCTAAAAAATAAAAGTGTGTAGATCCATCTAAATTAAACTTTTGGAGAGAGAGAAACCAAAATATGATGTAAAATAATAAACACTAAAAAAATAATTAAGGGAAAAAATGTTTCTGCATATATATGGATCATAAATATCCATGTATTCAAAAATGACATCGTTTTGGTATTGAAATCTTAAAAAATTATAAATATAAAGACTATTATAACCTTGAAATAAATTAAAATTACAAAAACACTATGATTCCCTTCAAACAACGTCATCTTGGAACTTAGAAGCAGATAATTTATATGCAGTAATTGCAGAAAAACGAACCCATTAATTAATGTGAGACTTATATATAATATTAAATGAAAAATGTGTAATATTTTAAGAATGTAAAATTGTGTTTTTATGTTATAAAAAAAATTATGTTATTTTAAATGAGAGAAAGAAATAGATCACGAAAAGAGAAAGGGTGAAAAAATAAAATAATTAAAGACGTGAGTTCACCGAGAGTGAAATGAAATCACGTGACTTTTGTTATTTAATACTAGAATTCAATTCTCATGCTGTGACTCAATTAGTGGTGACCCTATATTTATTAAAAAAAGTGAACAAAAAAAAAAGCATTATCACATCTCTTTATCATATTTGAATTAAACGACACAATGTGTGTCAAAATGTTTTCAGTCAGTAGTGATAAATGAGTTTCTTACAGGTTGATCCCTTGTCAACAATCTCTGCAACTTGGCCAAATGTAACGCATGGACACCAACACGTTATGCAACCTGAAACATATTAGACACTTATTATAAAACATTATTATACAATTGACTGGAATGGGGTGAAGCAGAGGAGTGGGCTTACAATTTTTACTGTCGGAGAAGCAATCACATAGGCCGGTGGACCATTCCGTAGGCTGGGGAGGTGGCGGTGGTTGATGGTAGTGGAAATTGTCGGTGGTGTATGGTGTTGGGTTGCTGTAGCTCAACGGGAAACCGGTGGCTGCTGGCTGATTGGATGGTGGCTTTGCTGAGTCTGAGGATGTTTGATACATAACTAAATGCTGTTGGAACTAGCTCTGGTGTTGGGAAAAAGGAGCAGAAATTATTGAAGTTGGAGCAATTTGTTTAGGTAAGGGGCGTGGATATGCGGTTTTGTAAATCTATGAATATGGCTCCACAATTTATAATAGCAGAATTTGGATAACTTGGTGTTGGACGAGGTAGGCTAGAATGGTTCAATGATATTGATTGCCAGTCAAGGTCAATAACTGGGTGGATAATTAACCGCGTACAATTTTCCAATTATTCGTATAATTCAATTTAGGTCGAGTACAATTAAATAGACGGTAAAGCTCTCTTACCAAATTTTAACATAATTCGATTTAGGGCGAGTATAATCAAATAGATGGCAAAATTTTCCACCAAATTTTAACATAATTATATTATCAGGAACTCAAACTTGAAAATAATAAATACATCCACAACTATTAAGAGAGTGTTTGGAATTTGGATGGCGTTTTATACCTAGAAAGAAATTAATTTAAAAAAGTCCAAAGTTCTTGATTTACAACATGCGTTCGGATACCAATTTTGAAAAATGGTAATTTTTAAAATATTATTATTTTTAAGTCAACATCCGTGTTAAACAAACAAAACTTATTTTTAAAATTTAATTTTGGCCCAATTCCATCTGACCCAGTCTTATAATCTCCACTCCACCACTATTACGATTACATATTTATTTTAATAATTCTATGCATATAAAGTATTTTTTTAATTTTAAAATTCAAATAAATGTTTTACTTAAAAATATTTTTTAAATAATTTATCAAAAAAAAAAATAACTCTAATTTTTAAAAAGTGTCCTAAAGAAATAATAAAATCCTTTTGAAGCCAGATTACCAAAAAAAAAAAATCCTTTTGAAGCCCATCAAAATGAGCTCTAAATAATTAAGCAATGAAAAGGATAGTTGTACCGCAAGACGCCAATATGAAAAAATATGTCCTTGCAAGTTGCAATCTGTATCTAGAGCTTCTTGATTGTTGTTTACTAAATAATTCAGTGAACACGGAATAATAACAATCTGCATCCAATATTCCGTGTTCACTGAATCGTAGCCATCTTGAAACTTTTTTGAAGGCAATCCCTTGCATTCTCATGATGTATTCATTATTCAAGAAAGTTTATTCTCTTAGGTATTTGTGAGTTTCAAACCTAATAATGCACATTTCCTTAAATATTAGATTAAGTACCTGTAATTGATATATATGTCTTATTTTTAACTTCTTTTTTTTTCTTAAAAACAAAAGCTTAATCAAATAAAATTTTAACAAAACACTTATTATAAAAATATATTTCTATAATAAAAAAAGCTAAAAACTAACAGAAGGAGTTTTTTTAATAAAAAATATATGTTAGCTTTTTGGAGTTCTTATATTGATTTTATAATTTTATTCTTATTCTAAACTTGTATTTATAAATTATTTCATCTTCTCTTCTTCAAAACCATTAGAACATCTTTAAATAATTACCAAATAATTTTATTTTTATTTTTAAGCTTTTTTTTAACTTTAACTTGAAAATAGATTTTAACATAAAAAAAGATGTGCCAATTATCTTTTAGTAAGTTAATGAGTTATATAAACTAGTAATTTGATTTTACAAAATAAACTTTATTTTGTTAAATATACAAAATAATTATGTATTAGTTTTAAACTTTCACGTTGCATAATTATTTCATAAAAAAAGTTAGTTTAATGTTATTATATTGTTAGTATAATTTTTTATCATTTCCTTATATATAAATTTATTTATATTAAAAAAATAAAATTCTTTCATAATTTGTGGTATTTTACATGGGAAATAATATTCTCAAAATATTTTTCTACACTAATTCGTTTTCCGTGCCAATTAATTTTTCTTTTCTTTTTTAATATAAAATATGGTATTTTACATAGGTTAAACCCATTTTACATAGGGTGATGGTTTTGAGGGCTGCTAGTACACGTACGTAGAGACAAATAAATTGACCAGGATTGAAAAGTTCGTCAAGTTGGGCCTGCTATGATATGCAATATTCGATAAAGTTTGAGGAAGCCATAGTTGCTTCATTACTATACTGAAATTTCCATATGTTGAGTCGGCTTGTCGTATATTAATATATAATTAACGTAATTAAGAGAGATTTGACTAATGCTGCAATCACTTTCAGACGTAGCTGCCTCTAAATGCAACAAAGTAAATTTCAACTAATAAGAAAATTCTACTGTCACAGTTATATGAATAGGTGATTTGATCCACACCAAAAAAGGGGATGATTGTGACATAATAAAGGGGAAATTAATTAAGAAGAGACCTATGTACCAAAAAAATTAAATTAAGAAGAGACCTTTAAATCAAATTTTTATGTATGATAATCAAAATATGAGTCCATTTGTTTAATAATATCATTTAGTCAACAGTTCTTACATTTTTTAAAAAAATAAAATAAAAAATACACATTACAACCGTGTTTTTTTATATCTTTTTTCAAAGAAAAAAGTGTAAGCATCAAGTAACGATATTTGTGTATAAATAATAAATTTTAATTTATTCACCTTCTTTTACTATGATTAAAGATGAACGGATTGGAATATTTAAAAAAAAAAAGTGAATTCTTTGCGACAAGTTTTCATCCAGGGTCACATATTAAGAGTTTCAGCTTTTTGAAGTCAGCACAATTGGTTTTCAGCTAATTAGTATAAGAGCACCAGCGCAACCCACCTTGTAATGGTTTCGCTGCAATTAAAGTGGTAGAAGTTGATCTTCTATTTTCATGAATGATTTATAGAATTATTGAAAGAAAAGTTTATGTGAATTAACATAAAAAAATGTTAATTTACAATTCCAAGATCTTCATTAGTAAAAAAACTTAATAATAACATGTTATTCAATGGAATTAAGATATAGGTGTAATTATAATGGAATAATAAAAATTGTATTATTAAGAAATAATATGTATATAAATCTGTAATAGCATACTCAGTATACCACGTCGAATAATAAAAAGATATGTAGAATAATATTTTAAAGCAAATTTCAACATATTTGAGGGCCAAAAGCTAGCTTATACAATTCGTGAAGACAGATAATTTTGTGATTATAGAGAACTGTCAAGACAGAGCCTATTGGAGAAAACTTTTGAGGAAGACAAAAAGAAATAGAGTTTATGAAAATTAATCGCAACATGTCTAGCTAAAACCAGTATTGAAATAACTAAAAAGATATTATATAAAGAATATTGAGAGAATGACAAAAATAATGTTGATTTGTCTATCTATGAATAATTAAAATTGTCTCATATAACATTATGGGATAGGATTTGTTTGCGAGCGTTTTTTACAAATTATAATAAGTATGACCGGTCGCATACTGCGAGTGGCGGAGCCAGGATCGGAGGGAAGGGGCGACGAAAATTAATTTTTCGTCTTACATAATATCAATATTTTCTCTACCTATTGATCTCGTATTTTTATGGAACTCAATTAGGTAATTTCTTACCAAAATATTACCATTTAATGACATTTCAAAGACTGAAAAAATATACTATTGTTCGGATCCAACAGACATAAAAAGTAGTTTAAAAAATAATAAAAAAAGTGCCTTCATTCAACATTAACAATAACTAAAACAATGTTTTTAACTATAATATTTTTTAAAACAAAAAATAAAAAGGCTGCAACCAAGTTGTCTCAAAAAATGAATCTTTTAAGTCAGAGCAAACTCATTTTCTCTCTATGAAACCACTACACAATAAGAAACACAATCATGCAAATGAAAAGAGAGCAAAACGAAAAAGCCAAAGCTTTCATTAACCAAAACATAGCAAATGAAGATAAAAATGAAAATGCAAAAAAGGATACACATAACACACACATTAGGTGAAGTACTGGTGAAGGTAGATTTCAACTTGGATCTTGAATGAGAACTTTCAAAAGAAACACATTTAATAGTAACAACACTACCATATCTAGCCTTCAACTGCATTAATTTTTTTTCCATTTCTTTTAGTGGGGAGGGAGCGGCCGCCCATGCTAGCCTCCCCCTAGCTCCGCCCTTGCACGCTGCATGATTAAAATATGACCGGTCGTACTTAGTGTAGTTTGTGTTGAGATATATAGTCTCACAATGGTTGTATGTGCAACTAATGTGGAGTTTATAAGGCCTTGGATACTCTCACCCTTTGAGCTAGCTTTTGGGGTGGTGTATCCCAAGATTCTTTACATGGTATCAGAGCCTTGCCGTCCCCCATTTTCTGTTGCGGAATCTTTTAGCACAGGTAAGTTGGGCATGTTGCATCATCCACTCTTCAAGCCCAATGGGCTCTCATGTGAGGGGGCGTGTTGAGATATATAGTCTTTATAAGGCCTTGGGCACTCCCACCATTTGAGCTAATTTTTGGGTGGTGTATCCCAAAATTCTTTACAGTTTGTAAGAGTTTATAAATATAAACCGCCCCTAACATTATAATGTTAAATTACATATGAGACTATGAGAGAATACATTTATAATACCAATAAATAATTAAAAAAATCACCTAGTTCATGTATAGAGATTTTTAAAATTCACACCATGAAAATTCTACGCACATTGTAATACCGAAGAACACGTAACATTACGTACAGTACAACAACTATAAAATAATAAATCAGTAATAATCAATTCATGAATCATAATTGATCTTAATCTGAACCATCGTGGACATGTGAACTCGTATCAATTACATAAATACATGTATATTATGCGTATGGATCCTCACTTCAACGGCTCATGTATTCCATTGCCGGAGCTGTTGGAGTCGTGGCTACTCCTTGGTTTGGCAGGTCGACATTTCCACGCCACCCTAACCAATTCAAATAAAATATATTCAAGTCGTCTAAAATTTTGATTGCGGGCTTAGTTGAGAATTATAATAGCAAGAAACTGCTTGAGTATTATAATAGTAAGATATATGATTGAAACTGTGATAGATCATAGGAGTAAAAATAGAGCCAAAGAATAATAAATAAAAAAATCAGATAACATCTAATTAAGACATAATATTTTTTAAAGTGAATCTATGACAAGTAATGAAAACGAAAGACCAATAAAAAAAAGTTCGAGGACGGCCAGCATACATATATATATAAAGAGATTTGTTTTTCTAGTAGGCTTATATACAAAACTCCTTAAGCTTACTTCACAAATAACAGAAAGCTCAAACTATTAACAAGAAAGTGACAACTATTTTTTTATTTTTTGTTTTTTAATCAGTATAGCTGGCAAATGAAGTCACGTGCTTTCCACCACATTTGCATCTGCATGCTTCACTGTATCCGCTGCATCTGCATAATTCGTGGTATAACGTAAGATTTATTTTTCCCATCTATAAAAGTGTAATAACATTTCATAAAATGGTTCATACCAATGACCATGTCAAATCCAAATAAAACAATTTTGAAGTTCACATATACATAACATATATACACTTCGCCTCACAATATATCACATCATATATATATGAACCAAGCAATCACCACAGGGGCTCTTCTTCAACTTGTACTGCGCTCTCATCTTGGAGCGGTAGAAGCAAGAGTACAAGCAACCAGCTGAACCACCAGTCACACATAAAATCAGCGTATACAGAGCCGCACTAGCACCACATGCTACAAACAAATCACAAATAAAACAATAATTAGCCTCATTCATCATATATAACATATATATATGGGAATTCGCCTTTCTTATTCACAATATATATATATATATATATATATATATATATATATATATATATACATATATAATAATTGAATTTCTTCACAGAACCAGTTTCTTACAAGTTGATCCCCTGTCAACAATCTCTGCAACTCGGCCAAAGGTGACACACGGACACCAGCATGTTATGCAACCTGAAACAAAATTGAGATTTAGTATAACAACACTCACTACTGTAATATATAGATCATGCAGAGGGTGGTGTGTAAATTGTAATGATGAGGAGCTTACAGTTTTTGAAGTTGGAGAAGCAGCCAAAGAGGCCTGTGGACCAATCTTTAGGCTGAGGAGGTGGTGCTTGCGGCTGGGTAAACGGGAGGTTGTAACCGTTGTAACCCACCGGGAAACCAGTAACAACAGGCTGATTGTACGGTGGCTGTGAATGAGGGGAGATTGGTGGATACATAACTAGTAGATTTAAAGAAGCACCGAATTTGGTATGAATTAATATGATGGCGAGGGTGTGGCCGGCTCAACTATTATATATATAAGCTTAAAATTTGAGCAACACTGAGCGTGGAGTGGTTCGACGATATGTACGAGGGAAGAGGATTTTATATATACACTCACGAACTAACCCTATACCAGCGGTTAATAAATCCAGCGTTTCCATTTCATTTTCAATTTTTACCAGTGTTGTTAAATTTCGATTGCTCATGTCATAACTTCCAAAAAAAAATTCTATTGCTCAATAATTGGACAATCTAAGCCAAATTTATATAAGAATATATGATAAATATAATAATACAAACATTTTACCTTGCATGTGAATGTGGCTTGGTGATTAATGTCCTGTATCTTTTAGTTTCTTCATCTGTTGATCCCTAGAATTTCAAATCTTTAAATATTTTACAAGAAAATTCCAAAAACCATCATATCCTATTTTTATCTTTTGTTCATAGATTTTATGTCGGTTTGCTTGCATAGCGCACTGATCCATTAATTGTATCATTAAAAAGGTTTACATTAGCCTATTATTGATTTAATGATTATAATTTATTGGATCATTTTTTTAATAAATTATAATTTTCAAATCGACGAAAATATCACTTAAAATTTGGTGTAATGATGTTGTCCATATATATATATATATATATATATATATATATATATATATGGGTTCATAACTTTTTATGTTGTAGGATCTATATATATATATATAGGCAATATATTCTCACGCTATCCAATATATACTCACACTACCCAATATATATATATATATATATATAATATATATATAGGCTTTTTCTTTTTCTTTTCTCCTTCTACGTAATCTTATCATGTTATTATTCAGGTGCTTCTCAAACAAACAAGTTCTGAAAAGTAAATGACATGATATGAACTTATCAACCCCATATCATATCCTACCCTTATCAATCTCACATGATATGGTACCCTGTCCACCAAAACTAGCCCTTAGTTTCTTCATATGTTATCCCTAGAATTTCAAATCTTTAAATATTTTACAAGAAAATTCCAAAAACCAGCGCCGGGTCAATATCGAATGAATCTGGTTTATACTTAATAGGCAGTTCACAGATTTTATATCGGTTTGCTTGCATAGCGCGCTGATTATTAATTGTATCATAAAAAGTTTTACGCCAAAATTTAATCGTTCATTTTCATCAATTTAATAGTTATAACTTTATTAATTAATTATTAATTTTTAACAATTATAACCTTCATATCGATGGCTTAAAATTTGGTGTCAAACTTGAATGATGTTGTCACTATTATATATGGGAATGATCCATTTACAAACTTTTTTAACAAATTACACTAAATATGATGGGTTATACACTCTTAATTGAAGTATGACCGGTCATACTTAGTGTAGTTTGTAAGAGTTTATAAATAAAAAATTTGCAAATATAACATTATATATATATATATATATATATATATATATATATATATATATATATATATATATATAAAACTACGTAATTTTGGGATAGCCGGAGATAATCTTACACTGGTGTAAGAGTATTTTTCTCATATATATAGGTCTTACACTCAATGTAAATGTACCATTGATTCATTTGTATCCAATGGCTCACATTACTAAAAAATTTGAGCCGTTAGATATAATTTATTTCAGGGTTAAATAGTCTTTTTCAATAATTTTTTAAAATTGAAAGTGTAACTTACACTGATATAAAATGATCCTGACCCTATATAAATGGAATTTAAAACAGTAAAGAAATGTCTTTTCTTTGAAATTTTGGTATAGTAGATTAGTAAAATGAGTGACAATTTGAATAAAAATCGTAATTACTCTAATGTATTGAGAGAGAAAAAAATGTATCTCTTTGTTCACGAGAGAATTTTCATACAGACAGAAGGTTCAACTCCAATCAATCTTTAGAATTCTAGATTAAGGTCTAATTAGACTATTATACCTAAATAATCCAACCTAACCGGAAATCAAAAAATTGGATTGGTTTAAATACTTGAATCTGATCAGGTTAAATTAAGATGAACTTGAAGACTATTAGATTTGCCCTTAGAACTAAGTAGTTGTACCTTTCCTCCTTGTATCAAGCCCAACCCGAGTCTTTGTCATTCTTTTTTAAGCCCATTCGCTGCTTGTAGGCTGTAGCTCACACCTCACACCGTGGTCAATGGTCTCTGTGCGCACACCTTCCAAGTTTAGTTTTTGGTGATTAGAAAATTATTATTTCCTACACTCATATTTTTTAGATGTCAAGAATTTTTTTTATCATTCTCAACTCTTTTTTCTCTCCTATTTATTATTTGGATAAGAGATAATATTTGTCTTATGCAATATAATAAAAGTATTATTCTTTATTTTTAGAAGAAAAAAAAATCTAATGTTATTTTAAATAATATTATCTAATGTTATCTGAAACGATGTTATTTTGTGTTAAAAAATTAAAAAATTAGAATGATAAAAATTATTATAAATTTGAAATAAATTAAAATTATAAATATATCATGATTTTGTCTCAAAAAATGATGTCCTTTTGATAAATTTTAGACAAAATATCAAAAACAACTTAGAAAAAACTAATCCTTGTTTTTATTGATAATGATAAATTGCAAGTTTTTCTTTTGAAACATCCTATTTGGGAGATCTGGTCGCAAATGATTGATGTCCAATCATTGCAATTGAGGATCGGTGACGACCTCCTAGACTGCGCCTTTAAGGATCCAAATAGGTGGATCTGGTCGTAGATGGTTTGCGGTGAAAGATTGACAGAGAGTAGAAATTACAGAAAAAAAAAATTAATAAATTTATTTTAATTAAAAAATTACAAATTTATTACTTTTAAGATTATTCGTACGTGTATTGCAGTTTATTTGCAATACGCGTAAAAATAATTTCAAAACGATGATAAATTCATAATTTTTTATTTAAAATATAATTAATTAATTTTTTTGCCAAGAAATTAGTGTTAATACATAATTATAAATTTTCTTATCAATCTTTTTGAATGAAATGATATTTTTTTTTAAATTAAATATATATGAACACGATTGCCCCAAATAAATTCAACCCAGAATTGATCAAATAGGTTCATTTCAAGTTATACACTCTGAAATTTGTCAAACTCAATTCAACACAAAGTGAGCACTTGTATTCTAGATACATTGTAATTCTACCACACTTCAACTTATATTGGAATATATAACATCAATTACAATTATTAAAATGAAAAAAACAGGAATGACTCATTCTTCAAACATTGTTGTACATCGGATCTCACACAAGCATCATGGACACACTCATTAATTCAGTTACAGAAGTGCATGTACTATTTATGTATGTGGATCATCACTTCAACGGCTCATGCCCGGTTCGACTCTTGGAGCTGTTTCAGTCATGGCTACTCCCGGGCTCCGTTGCTCAACATTTCCGTGCCACCCTAACCAACCAAAAATAAATTAAACCAAAAAAGTAAGAATCTATGTACAAAATAAGCAATTTATTTTCCAAACTTTATCCTTATTGCTATTTCCATTGCTTCTTTGCTGGGAATTTAGAAGATTAAACAAAAGCATCATAATAAAATTAAAACATGTCCGACCAAGGTTTCCCTTGATCGATAGAACATTCAAATGCATATAAGATTTATGGCTACTTTCAAATGATGGATTTATTTAAGAGGTGGAAAAAATGAAAGAGTTATATTTATTGGTTAAAAAAGTGGATTTAAACAACATCGGTCATTAGAGGAAGAAAGTCAATAGAAGGAGTGATAAGAAAATAGTTGACAAGACAGAGCCCAATCAGGAGATTCAAGTGACAGTTACGACTGACGACAAACCATCGTTTTTTTTTTCCCACCGTATCCTCCATATTGACAACCGAATAATTCTTTCGAGGCAATATATACGTAAACCTTTTTCAAGAAAGTCTTTTTCATACACACAGTCATGAATCGAATCCCTATCATTCTTAAGAAACCCAACTACGTTGGGCTTTGTTGGTACAAAATATCGTTCTTATGTTATGGTTATATTGAATAAAGAAAAGATTCAAAACAAAGACAAAGAATAATATATATATATATATATATATATATATATATATATATATCCTTTGAAACCAGTGTCAAATTTGAAGTTTGACACCTCATCTGAGAGTCGTTAGATCAAAACAGATCAATGGCTCTGATTTGTAAGCATGTGACACCATTGATCTTTTTTGATCTAACAGCTCTCAGTTATGGTTATATTGAATTTTAACAAAAGGTATCAAATGAACCTTATATTTATATATATATATATATATATATATATATATATATATATTTAGGGTTTATCATCTATCATTTAACATGACCATAAAAAATTTCCTACACACACAACATTTTGTGGGGCCCGCAGCAAAAAAAAAAACTCCGGCACGTAAAACGAATCTCTATAACATAACACAATCATTTTTCTTATAACATAACTCTTGTAAAACCCATATATATATATATATATATATATATATATATATATATATATATATATATATATATTAGGGGCTATATATATAGATCTGGATCATACCAATAACCATGTCAAATCCACGATTTTTAAGCTCACGATATTCTTGGCACAAGGCACAGGGCTCGCAGCAGCAATGAGTCAAGCAATCAACACAACCACTTCCCTGCAGATTGTACTGGCGTCTCATCTTGGAGCGGTAGAAGCAAGAATATAAGCAACCGCATCCAATCACACAACAAATTAGCGTATACAGAGCCCCACTAGCACCGCAAGCTTCAATTCACAATTTAATAGCAATTAGTCTCATTAATCATAATTGGAAATAAATTAACAATCTCCACCCATTAATAATAATTAATGGGGGATTTATATATAGATATAATAACATATGAATTAGTTGTCATAAATGAGTTTCTTACAAGTTGATCCCTTGTCAACAAGCTCTGCAACTTGGCCAAAGGTAACGCATGGACACCAACACGTTACGCAACCTGAAACAACATATTAGACACTTATTATAAAACATGTAATATATAGTATTGACTGGAATGGGGTGAAGCAGAGGGAGGGAAAGGGGGTTTACAATTGTTACTGTCGGAGAAGCAGTCACATAGGCCGGTGGACCATTCCGTAGGCTGGGGAGGTGGCGGTGGTTGACGGTAATGGGAATTGTCGGTGGAGTACGGTGTTGAAGTGCTGTAGCTCACCGGGAAACCGGTGGCTGCTGGCTGATTGGACGGTGGTTTTGCTGAGTCTGGGGCTGTTTGATACATAATTAAATTCTGCTGGAACTAGCTAGATCTGGTGTTGGGTGAAGTAGCAGAAATGATTGGACTTGGAGCAATTTGTTTAGATAAGGGGTGTGAGTCTTGTTATTGTTAATCTATGAATTTGGCTCCACCATTTATGATACAGGAATTGGAGTGTGGAATGGTTATACGATATTGAATGCAAGTCAAGGTCAATGATGGAGGGACGGGTGATAGGGGTTGCAAAACCGCGTGCAACTTGTTGTTTACTTCCAAAACTATTAAATAAGCATTGCAAACGGATAGTTTATTAGAAAATGGGATGACCATGTCATTTTTATTCTTTTATTGGTTTTATTAGAATAGATATTTCAAAAGACAAAACTATTTCTGCAGTTTTGGCAGCTGCCACAACTTAGGGATGTGGAAAATGAGCCATGATATTTTTATTATCAAAAAAATTTTATTACCAACTTACTATCTATCTAATCACTATTGGATTAAAGAGATAGAATGTTAAAAAGTTTTTTAAAAAAGAGAAAATATTGATCCAATGATGATTAGATAGGTAGTGAGTTGGTAGTAGAAAATTTTGGTAGTAATAATATCCCTCTTCGTGAAAAATAACCAAAAAAATTGGGTCGAACCATGCACCGAACCGAACCGAACCGCCCCTTAAAATAACCATTTTTTAAAAATGAGTTCATGATCCGAACCGGTTTTTAAAGAACCGATTCATGAACCGAACTGGTTTTAATAACCGGTTTAAGAACCGAACCAATTTTTTATAACCGGTTTAAGAACCGAACCGTTTCCAAACCGAAGCGAACCACTTTTCAATCGAACCAAATTAATTTTTATAACTTTATTTTTAAATTTTTATTTTTTTTCTTTTCAAAAGAGGGTGACCCGAACCAGTTCCGAACCACTTCCGAACTGAACCGATTTTGAACCGAACCACTTCCGAATCGAACCAGTTTTGAACCGAACCGAACCATTTAAACCAATTCAGTTCGGTTATTCAAAAAATCCGGTTCGATTCGACCCATGCACATCCCTAACCACGACACAAACAAAGTGAGCTCCATTAATTTTTTTTCTTTCATTTATTTATAATTTTTCTCTCTCTTTTTTTTTGTCCAGTGAAAATAAATTATTTCTGCTACAACCGCATAAATAGTTTTGCCTTTCAAAAAATTAAATGAGATTAAATATCATGTCTAAACAAATTACATTTTAAATTATGGCTTTTTAAATTTAAAAATAATACATCATTCTTAACATTTCTTCTTTCCTCTTCTTTTTAATTGTATTTTAAATTAATCATGGATTTCTTTATCGCTTTAAATACTTGATATATGTGTGAACTAAACGTGATGAGATTAGGAATCGATGGGTCTCACAGGGAATATCAAAGACTTTAGGAGGAGTTTGTTGAGGGCCTATATTTCTTAGATCGAGTGACTGCCCTATCTCAGTTGGTTGGCCATTTGTCTTTGAGCGAGTAAAGTCCAGCCTGTCAGCTTAGCCAGTGAAAACTGAAATTACTTCCATTTTTGGTTCACTTTACGATGGAAAAGTCTATCTTCTGCTTGTTAAGGAGCGTTTGGTACAAGCTTAAATATATCTTCGTATTGATATCTATCATTTTAACTTTAGTGACTATACCATCCAAGCTTAAATATATGGTGCACATTGGTTACGTAATAAGTATGACTTGAAAAAAAAAAATATAAGAAGGGTTTTAGTTTTTAATCTTTTTTTTTCTATTTTTTAATCTTGTTTTTTGTTTTCTGCATTTACAAATTGTTTAACAACTTATGTAACCTTATAATTGTATTTGCACTAAAGAGAAGATCATGAGAAGTTTTTGGCTGCTACAAGCATCATGATGCATTTGTTGGATTCATGTAATTATTTTAATTTATATACTATGGATTGATTTGTTCGATCTGATGAAATATATATTATTTAGTTTAGGCGTTCTACTTCTGAAAGTGACTTAAATGCATATTGTGATAAATTATTGTTGTGATTCATGATTTTGTTTGAAGTATGAAATTGTGGTTTTCATTTTAACAACAAAATTTAAGTATTTTATGAAGTTGATTCATGTTATGCTTAGAATTCAAATATTAACATGCTAACCATTTAGGGCAGATCATTTGATTTATTATAAATGGATCAAATCAGGCTAACAATTAGACTCATACTAGGGTGTCAAAATGGATTGACACGACACGAATTCGACACGACACGAATTTGACACGACACGAATACATCAACACGAACACGACACAAATTTTTATTCGTGTCAAAATCTTCAACACTGACACGACATGAATTTTTTTCCTGTTACGACACAAATAACACGCAAAACAGGGGTCAAAACGGTAATTAACAAAAAAATTAAAAAAATTGGTCGAAATTAAAAAAAAATTAAAAAAAATAATAATTAAAAAAAATACGGGTCAACACGGACACAGACACGACACGAATTTTTTACATGTCATTTTTCCAACACGAACATGACACAAATTTTTATGTGAGTCAACCCGAACATGAATTTTCGTGTCGTGTCGTGGGTCGACCCGCGTGTCAAAACCTATATTGACACCACTGACTTATACTATGCTATTGGGTCAAGTCAAATTAAAATTATCTGGGATAAATTTAAATTTTTTGGGACAAAACTCGGCCAAACAGGGCCCACTTTCACCCCAATCACATGATGCCGCTATAGGAAAAAGATCTATCGGAGTTAACATCGCAGCAGCTTCCAAGAACTAACGGATGAAATTTCAATTTGAAAGGTTTTGTCTTGCTTTCCTGACTACATAGTTGACTACGTGGAATGGATCAAACAAACAAACAAACGAGTTCGCACTGGTTGGTTTTGGCTGCTTCTCATCCCAAACCATGGTTTGTTGGAAAGAAATTTCATAACCTTTGGATAAACGTGTTTTAAAAAGCGTAATTCTTTTTTTTGCCACCAGGAAAATCCTAATCAGTCATGATATTAATCGGTTAATGCGTGGTCAAATTGGAAAAAGCTTCTCTTAAAGGAATCTGTTCTTTAATATATATATATATGGAGGGTTTTTTTGACTACAGTGTAAGATTTTTAAGTCTTACTCTTCATCGCAGCCATTGATGGACGGAAATCGACGATTATTATTTATAGTATAATTAATAATTAATTAATTAATATAGTTTCCTAAATTATAACGGTTGGATGCACGGAAATAAACGGTTAGATGAGGAGTAAGACTTATAAATATTACTTTTTAGTCAAATCATCTCTCCCTATATATATATATATATATATATATATATATATATATATATATATATAGGGGAAGGATATTGTAATAACCAAGTTGTGTTATTACCATGTTACTACCAATCAATCTCATTGTTAGATCGCTTATGTTGATCCAACGGTTATATTTATTTCCATCTTTGTATGGTCATGATTCCCCAAATTTAATATTTTATATTTATTTTCACTTTTGTATGGTCATGATTTCCCATATTTAATGTTTTCTCTTTAAATTTGGGGAATCATGACCATAAAAAGATGGAAATAAATAGAACCGTTAGATCAACATAAGCGAGCTAATGGTGAGATTGACTGGTAGTAACATGGTTGTAAAAAAAACTTGTTTGTTACAATATCCTTCCCCATATATATATATATATATATATATATATATATATATATATATATATATAATAATAATAATAATAATAATTATTTTCTTGTTTTACAGCATGTTGAACCGTTCTCGGTTCTCATTTTTTCTCCACAATGCTTTACATAACAGGGTATCATTGTTGGAAAAAAAACAAACATCGAAACCGTCTCTATCCACGTTTTTGAATTAAAATTACTGAAGTTACGCTTTTCATATTTAGAAGATTTATTTGACTATTTATCAAAAAAAATAAAAATTATTTGACCAATTCTGCATATAAATGGAGAAACAGTAAAAATAGTTTTTTTTTTCAAAAAAAAAATATATATAAGATTTAGCTGATTCAGAATATAGATATTTTTATTATTTTTTTATTCTAGTTGCATTTTTATTCTCTATAAATTTTAGTTCTTTTTTAACTTGTTGGCTTTAGTCAATTAATTTATTGACTCTATCTGATTAATGTTATTCTTATGAAGATCTTTTATCGAAATTATTTTGTCATTGATGGCGTGTCATGTTAAAAATTTAAAAATATGGCACATCAATAAGTTTGAAGCATCACCATTTAACAAAATAATTTTGATGGAGGGTAAATAACATTAGATGCAATTGGCAATTCAAAAGATGATAAATTAAATAAAGAAATAATACAGAGTAAAAACATATAATACTTTTCATAATTATTTATTTATTTATTTCAAACAGGTTATAATATGTGTAATATAATGATATAATCCGTCGTTGATAAAAAAATTCTCAATGTGAAGACACTAAATAAATGCAGATATGCATCAATGAAATATCGCAGCAGACATACTAATTTTGTAAGGAATTAAATTGAGAGAAAAACAGTAAAGAATTTAAAATAATTTTGTTGTTGGAAGTTCAACTGCGGTGAGAAACTCTATGCTTGTTAACTGTTTAAAAAAATAGATTGATGGTTTCTATAACTGCTCGTACACGCAGACGCATAAACAAAGAAATTGATAAGATCGTCAAGTTTGGTCTATTGATGTGATATCGGCAGGCACATCGAAAAAGTTTGAGCAGAAGCTAGTTGCTATATTATTATATTCAAATTTCCAACTTGCAGGGTCCGGTGTTGAGTGTTGACAATTCGACATGTTGTATTATTATTATTATTATTATTATTATTATTATTATTATTATTATTATTATTATTATTATTATTATTATTATTATTATTATTATTATTATTATAAGAGTTATGTTGTAGGAAAGGTGTTTGTGTTATGTTATAGAGATTCGTTATGTTTGCCAGAGTTTTTTTTTTTTTTTGCTATGGATCCCACAAAATGTTGTGAGTGTACGAAATCTTTTCTGGTCATGTTAAATTATAGAAGATAAACCCTATTATTATTATATGGGATATGTTATTTTATCAAACATTTTATTTTTATCTATCTTTATATATCATTCTAAAATATTATTATATCATAATCTTAACTAACGTTTATCTTTTTCTCTCTTCTTGAGATTCTAATATAACGTTATTGTAACAATAGTTCCATTTTTTTACAAATTTGAATTATGTTTGTGAGAGATAAAATATGTCAAATGAGATGTCATTGCATAGATCTCGAAAAGTTATGTGAAATAAAAAAAATCATCTTATTTGGATACCCGGGTCAAAAGTTATGGCCTTCCGAAGTTTTACGGTAACGGGATTAACGGGTTTGTGCCACTTGGCACGATCTGGTGAGTTCTCCAAGGGAGGGAGTGCGGCACTCAATTGAAAAAATAAAAAAATAAAAAAAGTGTGAGTGATGCATGAGAGGTGTGCGACACTCAGTGACGTTGGGTCCCACATTAATAAATTAAGGGGATAAAATCCCTAAATGGGTCAAAGAGGAGAATAACCTATTCCTTATTTTATATATATATATATATATATATATATATATATATATATATATATATATATATATATATCTCGCATATAAGAGTGATTTAACTGCAGTGGCTTGGAATTTGGATGACGTGGACACCTCTAAACCCAACAAGTGGAAGTTTCAAATAAGAAAATTCTACTTACACAGTTATACAGGTAGGTGTAGGTCATTTGATCACACGCGAAAAAACGATATAGTTGTGATGTTTGTAGCACCGATACCGACTCGGGATACGCGACATAATACGATACGACACTCCGACACGTTAATTCTAAAAAATATTAGATTTCGATACGTTAGGACACGTTTTGATATTAAATAATATTTTTAATTTATATAATGTATATTGTATTTAATATTCAATAATTTAACAAAAAAATGAATCTAAACTTATATTATTCATAAATTTTGCAAAGAAACATAAGATATCCCAAATATTTATATTAAATTTAATAAAATGATAATCGTAATCTAACAAATCTAATAGTTGAAACTAAAAACTCAACGCAACGCAACCTTTGAACCTTTTTTTGAATTTCTATAATACGTGTTGGAGTGTCGGAGAGTGTCGAGAAATATCGAATATGACACGCCAGAATTTTTGAAGTGTCGGTGCTTCATAGATTGTATAAAAGAGGGAAAATTAATTAGGAAGAGATCTTTAAATCATGAGTCCATTTGTTTAGTAAATATTTAGACCCTTATTTGTAGGACATCAGCCCAAACATATTGGGCTTGAAAACCATATATGCTCGGCAGCCCAAAATAAAATGACTAACTCTTCCCATAGGCCTCATCTGTTTTCATTTTCATAAGTGTCCTAGAGACGCAATCAAGGCCTTAACGACGCAAATGGCACTAAAATTCTAGTCCCAGCTCCAGGTCTTTGCGGATGAGGCCTGGTTTTAATGGTACCTAAGAGTAGGATTTACAAATGGCTCTGAATACTTCCTTTTCACGGTTACGACATTTTTTTTTTTCTTGGTACAGTCGGTTACGACATTAAACCAATGCGTATAGTGTATCTTGCATGAGTTTTTTGAAATTTAGTTAGCTCATTAGAGAGAATAAATCTTTGGTATTACTGTTGTACCAAAGATTCAGTGCATCCGACCAATAGAAATATTACATGTCAATTAAGATTATCTTTCCTTTGCCAAATTTTTTTTCTCTCCTCTGATATGTAATGCTCTCATTAGTAAGATGTACTGAATCTAGGTACTACAGTAGCACTAAGAATTTATTGCATGAGAGGTTACGGAGCTACTCTATACGATTTTGTTAAATTTATCGAAAGAAAATGTAATGTAATTCACGTCAAACATGTTAATTTACAATTCTAAGCTGTTCCTTGAGTAATTTTTTTTTTAAATAATATGTTTTGCAAATAATGCAATGCTTAACTATATCAATATTGGGGATTAGAATAAGGGGAATGATCTGTTTACAAATTTTTTTTTTACAAATTACACTAAGTATAACCAGTCATACACTAAATAGTCAGACATAGTGTAGTTTGTAAGAGTTTGTAAATATAATATTCTCAGAATAAATATCAAACATGATAAACACAATCCATGCATCTTTTTCATCATCCCTATTGGCACCATGTAATGTAAATATACAACACTACAAGCCCATAATGAGGTATATCGATTTTACGTCTTTTTTTAATGCAAAAGGAAATATTACCGGAAAAATAACATTCATAAAAGATTTATCTCCCTGCATTTTTTCTTTTTCTTTTTTAAAAAAGAAACGAAGTTTTCAGTTTGGTAATATGAAGATCAGTTAAAACTTGAGTATCCGCCTAGTTTATCAAAATCGATCTCTATATCTCTTCCCTTTTCTCAAACATAAACAGAGTATCCTTTCAGTCTTCTTTAGCTGTTTACTTCTAGTAATCCACGTTTTGTAGTGATGTTTTATTTTGAATAAAAACAATGGAAAGAATAATTGTCATTTTAAAGGATGTAAAATTGTGTCATTATAAGTGAGAAAAAGAGATAGATAGATAAAAACGAAAAGAGAGTGGACACAAAAAAATTATGGGCCCAACTTTTTTTTGAGAGTGAAATGACAAAAGTTGTGTCATTTAAAAGGATAAATACTTTTTCCAAGAACAATATTAACTAGTAGAGAATAACTATATCTCCTGGATATGTACTTTTGATAAGTAATTATAATTATGGGATTTATTATTCTTATGTTACATAAGATATAATCTATCTCTTACATACACAAATTCAATATGGGTACCACTTTATTTTTTCTCTCTCCCTGAAAGTGGACCCCACCTGCATAAATGAATATGTAGAAGAAAATTATTACCCTATAATTATATATATATATATATATATATATATATATATATATATGATAACATTTTTTCTGCGGTCAATGTAAAAAGATTATCTACATTAAGCCAAAAATGATATAGTATTGACTATTGAGGCGAGAATCAAGGTATTTTTGTAATTATAATTTATCTTATGGTTATAATTAATTAACTTTTATCAAACAACACATCTCTAAAATATTGTGAATTAGTTATTATTACTATTATTTGTTAATATCATTCAAATTATTTTTATCATGTTATTTAAATTAAAAATGATAATTATTTAAAAAATTATTCGGTAAAAATATTATATTTTTATTTTAAAAAATTTTGTAAGTTATTTTATATATTTTATTAACAATTATGTCTTTTACAAATCTTTAAAAGTTTAAATAATGAATTAAACTATAAATAAGTCAAAAGAAAAAGGTAAAAAAATGATTTTAAAAAGATTATATAAATTATGTAATAAAGAATATTTTTATTTATTTATATCATATCTTGATATTATTTAATTCTGTTAAAATATGATATAGGATAGCATAATTATATCAAACTGCTTAGATAATATACATCAATCACGAAATAAAGAATATTGGAAAACACCACTTCAAAAACTAGCTCCAAGGGTGGGAGTGCTCAAAGTCTTATAAACTCCACATTAGTTGTTCATCCAACCAATGTGGGACTATATATCTCACGCCCCCTCACACGAGAGCGCATTGGGTTTGAAGAGTGGATAATGTAACAAGTCCAGCTTACCTGTGCTAAGAAATTCTACAAGAGAAAGTGGGGGACGGAGAGGCTTTGATACCATGTAAAGAACCTTGGGATACACGTTCATATCGTTATTCTTTCTTATAAGAAATGTAATTATTAGGGAAATGATTGGAAAATGAGTTTGGTAGGAAAATATAAAAAAAGTTATTTGGTTGGAAAAAATTTACCGAAAAAATTTGGTAAATATTATAAAGTCTATGTTTGGTTTGAGATAAAATATTGATGAAAAAATGAGTTGCAATTACCAAAATACCCCTTATTTTTAAATATTTTGAATCACATATGATACCCTTTTACCATTAAATAGTTTGGTATGATAGTGATTTCCACTCTTACTTTTGGTGCTATTTACCTAGGGAACTCAAAATATAACATCACAATTGGAAATATCTTGCCTTCATTATTGAGAAGTTTGACATGCAAATCAATTTGCTCGAGTAATAGTTTAGGTAGACAAATGATGAAAGTGAAACAACCAAACATGACACGACACGTTAATTCTAAAAAATGTTAGTTACATATTAAATAATATTTTTAATTTATTTAGTGTATATTATATTTAATATTCAATAATTTAACAAAAAAAATGAATCTAAACTTATAATATTCATAAATTTTGCAAATAAACACAAAAATATCTCAAATATTTATATTAAACTCAATAAAATGATAATCGTAATCCAACGAATCTAAATTTTGAAGTATTAAATCAATGGCACTAAAATTTTATTCCCTATGAGATATCCTCAACCAAACACAACCTAAGAGAAACCATGGAGCTGATAGGTATGTTCTTGTTTACTTCTTTTTTTGTGGGTACAACGTTGTTGTTTACTTTTGACTCCTCGAGTGCTTGTTACTATCGTGCTATGTAAAGCTGGCAATAGACATGTGTAAATGACAAGTGTGCCCATGGACCTTTATGTTTTGTAACTTCACTCACTCCGCAGAAATGCAATCCTGTATTAAGTGGGCGCGAAAATACTAATTCACACCTGATGTTATTTAAGGAACAATTTCAACTTTTCAGTGACCACGATCATGTGCCTTTCATAGGGATGTGCATGAGTCGAACCGAATCAGATTTTTTGAAAAACCAAACCGAATTGGTTTAAATGGTTCGGTTCAAAACTGGTTCGGTTCGGTTCGAAAGTGGTTCGGTTCGAAAGTGTTTCAGTTTGGTTCGGAACCGATTCGAAAGTGGTTCGGAACTGGTTCGGGTCGATCCTCTTTTGAAAAGAAAAAAAATTAAAAATTTAAAAAATAAAGTTATAAAAATTAATTTGGTTTGATTTGAAAATGGTTCGGTTCGGTTCGGAAACGGTTCGGTTCTTAAACCGGTTCTAAAAACTGGTTCGGTTCTTAAACCGGTTCTAAAAACTGGTTCTAAAAACCGGTTCGGTTCATAAACTAGTTTTTTAAAACCGATTATTTTATGGAGCGGTTCGGTTCGGTTCATGGTTCGACCCACTTTTTTGGTTATTTTGCACACCTCAAACCTTTCATACTCGATGGTATCTAAGAAACAATATAATTTTTCAATAAGTGGTCGCTGAATCGATGATAATACCTTGGTGAACTAGTTTGGATATCCATTTGGGTGGGCTTTGAAAAAAATATATGTTTTGTTTTTATATTTAAATGATTTTATTTCAAAAGCCAAAATTATTTTACCTAAAGTAGTAGTTTAAATTATTTTTGCACTTTTATTTTATTTTTTAAAAATTGCATCCCAATACACATAAAATGAAAAGAACTTTTAATTTTATAACAAATGCAATTTCTTGAAAAAAAAAAATTCTTAACAGGGCATTTTTTTTTTTTTTGGATTAAAAAAAACACTCTGTTTAAAAAAAAAAAGCTCTGTTAACAGGGCATTTATGACTCCTGAGCGATATTTTTTCCCATTGCCATAGGCTTTATGACACCTGTTAAGCTGGCTTTTTCCCCATTGCCATAGGCTTTATGACACCTGTTACGCTGGCTTTTTTCCCATGTAGTTGGACAGTTGGGCTCCTATATAATTATGTCGACCAAACCAATAGTGTCGTGATTCATGATGGTTTTTCTTCGTGCAAATTATTGCTTTTTCTATGCCGTTTTTTTAATAAACACGTGTGTTTTAAAAAATAAATATTTTTAATTATTTTAAAAGAGAGAGGTTATATTTTTTTTTGGTGATATCCTAATGATTACACGAATTCAAATTAATGATATCCTAATGATGTATTTGCGTTTACCTACTATTTCAAAAAAAAAAAAAAACTATCCATATATGTAAAACTTAAGGTTTGTATTTGTCATTTAACATGATCACACAAATTTTTCTACACATACAACATTTTGTGGGACCCGCATTTTTTGAAGAAAAACAACTACGGTACGCAAAACGAATCTCTATAACATAACACAATCACATTTCATACGACCTAACTTTTTATAAAACCCAAAACTTAATTGAATATTATTGCTCAAGAGATTCTCAAGTTCGAATCTAAATTAAATTAGTTTTCTAAATAACAAAGCAAGAGTTATGTAAACTCTGCCTGATTCTTTGAATTCATACATGTAGTTAATTAGTTTACACGTAAATGGTGATATTAATGCAATTATTCGACCCTTCTCTAGGATAACTAAAAAGGGAAAATAATAATCGAGAAGCAACAATTGCTCGAATGTGCAATAAAAGCAACTTAAGGGGAAATAAGATTAGGAAAAGGAACCTGCTCTTGCTACCATACTCATGAATCTACACAAGAACAGATTGAAAGTGGGCATATGAACAATAATATTCTGATCCATGCGAAGAGCCAGAATGTATAACAATCATGATTTAATATTAAATTTGTGATGCACAATATTGATTACAAAAACTCAGCTGTGGTACATTGTTACTGGAAAAACATTTTAAATGCGTAGGCTAATTGAAATTCAGGATTTGTTATTGGAGAAATTTCAACGATAAGGTGTTTATAACGTTGAATAGAAAAAGTGATACTCTCGGTGATATGAATTACTCTCTAAATATTCACTGATCCTTATTCTCAATGATATTAGTTAGGTATACACGCTCAATCAAAGTGAATGAATCAACCTTCTATATATGTGAATATTTTCCATATATGACTAAGGATTTCTATATTTCTGCCTATTGATGAAGAGTAAAGTGTGTGTCATTTTAAAGGATGTAAAATTGTGTCGTGTTAAGAGAGAGAAAGAGGTAGATAAAGGAGGAGAGAGGGTTGACAAAAAAATAAAATAAAGGTGTGAGTCTCACCTCTTTGTGAGAATAAAAGGATATAAGTTGTGTCATTTAAAAGGATAAACATTTTTCCCTTTCATGAATTAGCCACAAGGGAATTTTGCTATTAGGTCCGTGCATACAAAGCCCTTATTTAATTAATTGGAACATGGAAAGTCATTTGGAAAGCAAATTAAGAAGACGATAACTTTTCACAAAAAAGAAAAAAAGAAAAAAGACGATAACTCGAAAGTAATTTTTTTCACAGGTAAATTGGATATATTAACTACACTATTAACGGTTTTAAGGATGAATTGAGGATAACTGGGTTTAATTAAGGTAAAGTTCATGGTTTTTGTTTTAACTTTTCCCAGAAAAATTAATATAAAATAAAATTCCTAAGTAACATATATTACAAAAAAATTAAATATTTACAAAATCATTCATTTTGTGTCATATTCCCTCCTAAGTATTTTTGGACCCTTTGATGAAGGGCAACTTTCCAGCTTGATCGCAGGACATATTTTGGATCACGTAGTTGTCAAATACTGAACGTGACTTTAACAGATTTTTGTTTTTCATAAAAGTAGTACTAAACAAGACATTCTTAATAAAGCCAGCCCAGCACTAGAATTGTGAGAAAAGGAAACATTCTTACTAAAAAGACATACATAATGAGTACAAAACGGAATTTGGGGGATGTTTGGTATGGGTGTCTTGGGGGAAATTTTGGAAAAATGGGGTGGAGATTTTTTTTTACCATGTTTGGTATGAGTAATAGTAAAATTATATCATGATAGTTTTTTTTTTCCTTCATTATTTCTGTTTTTAACTACACATGAGAAAAAATAATTGCATCCTACCTATGGTTTTTTTCCCCATCAACCGTTAAACACATTTTCACATTTTAAGACAAAAATGCCTTTATACAATACATCAGTAGATATGTAAAAATGGATAATTTTATCATTTTGGTTCAGATTCTTATCAATATTTTACAATCAACCAAATATAGCATCAGTAAAATATTAACCAACTTTTCCTAAAAAAAATTGATCTACCAATTACCTTTTCGTAATTTATCTGGAATTTTTTTTTCATTATATTCCCAAAAATCATTTTTTCCTATAAAAAAATATTTCCTCTACGTAAATTCTCATTGGTGAACTCCCCCCCCCCCCCAAAATAAATAAATAAATAAATACATAAAAAAAGTATAATCTATCGTCTCTTAACTGGTTGCTACTCATTATTCCCCATACATATATATATATATATATATATATATATATATATATATATATATATATATATATATATATATATATTAAAAGGAGGTTATCATTTTAATAAATTAAACTATTAATTAATTATTAATTCACAATAAATGATAATAGTTGATTGATATAAATTAATGGTGATAAGATATAATTGTAAGATGTTATAAAAAAATGTTGTAACTATAACCTTCCCCTATATATGTATAGAGGTAGGATCCTTTGACACCGGTGTCAAATTTAAATTTTGACACCTCATGTGAGAATCATTAGATCAAAAAAGATCAACGGCTCTGATTTGTAAGCATGTGATATCATTGATCTTTTTTTATCTAATGGCTCTCACATGAAATGTCAAAATTCAAATTTGACACCGGTGTCAAAGGATCTACCTAATATATATATATATATATATATTCTACACATGTGCTTTTATATATAAATAGTTATAATTAAAAAATATAGGAAAAAATTACGTACAATTTAACTGATTCAACCAAATATAAAATATCAACACATCACTCTTTCAACAAGATAATTAGTCTCCATTTTTCTTCCATTACCACGTCACTCTTTCAACATTTATAGTATAGCGAATTTTTTTATATAAATACCTGAAAAGCTATCACTCTCACACTTTCCTCATCAAAATAAGTATTTTCTTGTTATTAGTTGCTTACTACAAAAAAGACACGATAATATACTCTACTTTCCTAAGAAAAGCCAAGGAGGTGGTAGTACGTACGCTGTTTACTTTTTGACACCTTGCTGTATCGTGCTATGTCGAGCTGGCAATAGCCATTTATAGCAACGTGCTGCGTGCCCATGAACCTCTCTATGTTATGTAATTTTACTTGGGCAAAATATTTTTTTTATGTTTCATGAAAATTCAACTTTCATATTAGTGATCTTCGATTTGCGTGCAAAGCTTTTCTTTTCTTTTTCTTTTTTTAATAAATATGAGGCCACCACTAATTTAATCATAATATGAGAATTAAATTCTCATGTAATATGAGAAAATCAAATCTCTTTCACTTATTATATGTTATTATTGCGACTTCGATAAATATATTTGTCGTATAAGTAATATAATATATAAAAATGAGATTATCAAATATATCAATGAGTAATTTATCTATGTTACTAAAGTTGGATGGATTGTAAAAGATTTTTTTTGAGAATATTTTAAATTAATTAAAATAGAATTTTAAAAATAATATTTTTTTAAATTTTAGGATTTAAATCATGAACTAAGAACGCAAACAAGAACAATTTGTAATTAGTTAAAGACAAGCATAACTAGGGACTAAATTTTCCCAACGTTTTCTTAACAATTTTATCATTTCATGCAATTAATATTCAAGATCAAGTTATCGACAGTTCTTTCTAAATTAACTAAACTCCTAATCCCTTAGTGATTTAGTCGTTTACTCTATTTAAGACTCTAATCCCTTAGAGGCTTTTCCTTAAGCAAGCATTAAGAACAAGAATCATAATGATCTAGAATATGTAAGCATATGTCTAAATCAAACAAACCCTAACAATTAATTAATTAAAATCAAGAAAGCACTATTCCTATTGTCATGCGAGATTCTAGTCTCATTCAAGACAGACCAGATCACGAAAGAAACTAGGAATTGGAAACAAATTAATTGCATAACTTGAAACATATATATTAATTACATGAAAGATTAAAACAGTGTTAGAAATCCATTGGTTCCATCTCACTCTAACTACATAAAAGAACCTAGCCTAACACTGTTTCAATTGAATCAAAAAATGATGTCCTCGCTGGCTTTGCTCGCTCCAGCGAGCTACTTTTGACAATAAAATTATATTTTTTATATTTTGAGCATAACTTGACTTATACTCGTTCAATTGATGTGATTTTGATCTCGTTGCAAAGATAAGAGAAAGATCTACAACTTCTATGCAGAACACAAGATCGAAATCCATCATCTTTGATGTGAAAAAGTGGCCAAAAGAAAACTTCAAGAAGATTTTCACTAAATCGATCATTGCTCCATATTATTGCTTTAACTTCTTTTAGCTTCTACCCGCTCTATTGCTCTGATTTGACAATTTAAATGTAAAACCAATATGTTTTTAAATAAATATCATATCCAAACATTAAACTCAAAGAGTCTTTCCTATTTGACAAAATGTAAAATGTTCTTAACCATTTACAATAATATTTATCATACTTTTACATCTAAAAATTTGATGTATTTAACACCTATCATACGTAGAGATATGACTTATGCAATCCTAAAAAATACAAGTTCAAATTCGATGGTATCTGAGATATAATTTGAACTTTTCAGTGAGTGGATGTGCTTTTCATACTCGATGGTATTCAAGCAAGAATTTAAAATTTTCCATGAGTGGACGTTGAATTGAAGTTGGTATCAATCACTTTTGATTAATAATTTTTCCTATTGCCATGTGCTATGCGACACGTGTTACGGTGGCATCCGTTGCAGCTGGGCTTGTACCTAATTAGTAATTATATCGAGCAAGCCCATAGCATCAGGTTTCATGATGGTCTTTATTTAGGAAATTTTTGCTTTTTCTCTTAGACTTGGATATTTTTTAAATAAACACTTTTGGAAAATAGATAATTTAAAATATTTCAAATATATGAATAAAATATTAAAAATTTAAAATTCAAAAAATTAATTACCACTTATTTATAACTAATCAAAACCTAATTAAAATACAAAAAGTCTAATTAAGTTCACCTGTCTTTAAATGCAAAATGTTAATCAAATCAAATATTAAAACCTAACAAATGATTTATTGCGATCGTGTGAATGCAATCCATGTACTGTAACAAATGTGAATGCAATATATGACATTTTTACGTCGATGTTCCCCATATTTGAATATATAAAAGGCACCACCCACCTTGTAAGAGAATGTCTCCGTTTATTTAGTGCTTTGGTGGGTTCTGAATTTATGAGGAGACGAATCATCTGTTGGCAAGTAACATTCAGCATTTGGCAAATACATTATCCAAACTATGTAGTGCGGTCCAACGCAGAATCCACTAAGAAAATTTTCCCTTCATCGTGAGGTCCGCAAATACCTTCATATTCATATCGATAAGATAACGTAAGAGGGAATATCCGCACTTAATTTGTTCATGGATCACCACGTACACGGTTGGATTATACAACGTTGTAGTGCTACATATTTTTATTACGTACGTATTATGCATAACGATATAGAAAACCTTGCATGGACTGTGTTTATATTGTTGATGCGTATTCTTATTCCTAGTATGGGAATGAGTCATCTTATGTAAAAAACAGTCATGTAGTCATGTTATTTGATCACATTCATTCATTTAAAAATTATATATTTTATTCTCCCTTATCTTATCATCAATAAGTGATTGTGATCACATGATTATTTTTTCACATGAAAAGATACATCCCCCGATATAGTATAGTTAGCATTGCAAAATATGCTATATATCACTAAATTCTATACGGGAAAATCTTGGAATTATAAATTGACATTGGATGTTGACTCGCCTCCTTAAATTAATTTAAGGACATGCTTTGATATCATTATATGGAAGACTAGCGGCAATAGACAGTCATGTTTATTATTATTATTATTATTTTGTTATTACTCATAATATTTGCATATAACTTCTTCATTTCCTATTTGCATTGTTTTGTTGTTTTTAAAATACTTAATTTTTTAATCAAAATACTTATCAAGAGAATACTTTTGTGTCTTTGGGGTAATTAATAGATGGTTCGAACCTTGGGTAAAATAAATTCTTGGAATTTTGGGGGTCAAAGGGAAGATGTCTCCTCCTTTAAGGTGGATTGTCTCACCATTCCCCCAATGACAGTAGATCAATAAATGTATATTCTGTTCTAATGAGAAGCTAGTCTTAGGGGCGTACTTCGAGAACAAGATGATCACAGTGGATTGATACCTCCAGGTTATATATATACATATATATATATATATATATATATATATATATATATATATATATATATATATATATACATGAGGTAGGATCCTTTGACACCTCATCTGAGAGCCGTTAGATAAAAAAAAATCAATAGTGTCATATGCTTACAGATCAGAGTCGTTGGTCTTTTTTGATCTAACGGCTCTCAGATGAGGTGTCAAACTTCAAATTTGACACCAGTGTCAAATGATCCTGCCTCTCTCTCTCTCTCTATATATATATATATATATATATATATATATATATATATATATATATATATATATATATATATATATATATATATATATATAAGATCAAGTTTTTTTCCTTATGCCTGTATAAAAAATGAAATGTCATTCTAATTATTGTATCTAATATACACAACAGGACGAAATGTTTAAAACAAAATAATTAAGTGATCTTTATTTCTTTACTCAACCTTTTTACGTAAAATTATTTTATTTTTATTTTAAGTATGATAAATTTAATGAGTTATTTTTAAGAAAATTTAAATATAAACAAAGAGAATATATTAATTATTTTTTTAGTTTTGTTATATGTTGTAAGTTTGTAACTATTTAAATACTTTTCCTTTAGATTACCAAAAAAAATACTTTTCCTTTATCAATCTTACACTCTTTGCATTAATTATATTATTAATTGTTTCTTAATATAAATTAAATAATAATAATGATAGCTTTAATAATAATATATTACCACTATTAATTATAATGTATTAATTATTACTTCACGATTTTACTGATACACATTGATATATCGATAGTTATATAAAAAATTCTATCATTAGGTGAAGTCATTCAATTGTGCAAGGAAAAGTTCATAGAAGTCTTTAGTTCTGAACAATATTGTCAAATTCGAGTTTTACGTAGAAATGTAAAATGTAGAATTGACACGAAACGTAAAGTTCTTACTTTCTATCACTTAAGGTCAAGATACAAAATTATATATATGCATGTAAAAAAATATCACATAATGAACATGTGTGTTGAGCTACTTAGAACATGTGTGTTGAGCTACTTATCTATCTAAAATGGAAAATTAATTTTTATAACCAAGTATCAAAATTATAAACAGTGATAATTAACAAGTAATGGATAACCAATCTGCTCTAACTGTTTTATAAACTCTGCGAATTTTGGATCATCGCTCATCAGGATATAATGCCACTTCTTTTAATGCACACAATGATCCAAAAATACAAAGCGATTCGCATAGCATAACTTATAATAGAATTGCAGCTTTATAAGACATAATTAAAAAATATATATATCCAAACAAAAAGATATTAAGATACTGTGAATATGATTTTGGGAAAAACGAAAATTAGGTTTTTATTATTATTATTTTTTGTAAATCTATTTTGTTATTAAATTTTTAGTTTTAAGTAAAAACGGTAAAAACATAAGTTTTTACACGGTGTTTCTACCAATTTTTACCAAAGACAGTTTTTACTTGAGTTTTAACACTCACCACTCTAGTAAAAATGTAAAAACGTAAATTTTTACGTTTTTACACTAGTTTTTGACAATAATAGTTCTGACCATGGTAATTAAAATTTAGATTTTATCTAAAATCGAAAAGGAGGATAAAATATCACAAAACGTAAAATTCTAATGTAAAAAAAAATCATAAAAAATTATAAATACGTAAAAGTGTTTAGAATTTTGATGAAATCGTTTTGATCAAAAAATATCGTAAAAACACAGATTTAATTAAATCGGGATTTTAACTATCATGGTTTTGACCATAAATTCTTATTTTTTTATCATATAAATGGTAATCTCATCTTCCCGCAAAAGTTATAGAAGCCCTGGTTCAGCCAACATGACATTACATTACATTTATAATATCTCTTTCGAAAGTCTTTTAACTCAAAAGATACAGAAGGCATATATTCAGCTGAAATTCACACTTTTTATTAAAAGAACCAGGACAGCAAAAATTAAATTATATGGGAAAGCATATGGTTTTATATAATATCTCTGACATCACTTTTCGTATAAGAATTTATGAGATTTTTTTTTTTGGTAAATGAATTTATGAGATTTTAAGTATAGACAACATGCACACATTCACCTTATAGTTTGTATTAAAATAAAGTTTTTATTTAAAAAAAAAATGGGATAACAAGTATCAAATTATAAACTGCATGATTATAAATGACTTAATACCATTTAATAATAATCAACTGCATGTATAGAACTTAAGCAATGAGGTGAGAATGCAAGTGAATGGTTTTTTGTGGTCACATCTCCAGTAGGCATTCATCTTCAGCTGATTCCCGGTCATATAAAAATATTTATACAAATCAACAGTGAAATAATGTGTTAAGATAAATGCTGAAAAAATAATCACCATTAATTGGTATATAGATGGTTAAGATTGTAAATGAATAGCTGAGATTCTTTTGAAATGTTATGTTTTATCAAGATATTTATCCAAATGTCATGCAAATAATATTTTTTACCAGACTACCACGTGTCGTAATTTGCTATCACAGATGGCAAATTTCGTGGCCAATGATTTCGTGACACGTGGTCATATTGCAAACCAAATTCGCTACCACTGGTAGCGAATTATGATACGTTAGCTTTCTTCTGCAAAAATGTACCACGTGTCATAAAATCATTGACGAACATAATTTACTACCAGTCATAGCGAATTATGTTTATGTGGCAGTTTGATAAAAAATATTATTCACGTGATATTTGGATAAATTTTTTGCAAAAAAATGACATTTTTATCAGTGTTCCAATATCACAAGTGAATCCATACATGATGTTGACCCAATTTATGTCTTGTTCGGTTGACCCGGGCTGCACAACAATTATTCTTTGGCCCCACTTGCCTTTTTCTTTATTTAATAATGATATATATTGAGGCCTAAGGTTCCCTGCATAATGCGTACACAATAAGAAAATAAAAGCCTTAAAAAAATGGGCAACATGGATGCTGTTGGTTCATGGTCAACTGGCTTTTGCGACTGCTTCTCTGACTGTAGCTCTTGTAAGATGTACTCTTATCTCCTGCTTCTTTAATTTCTATTGTTTACATATCTTTAAGGATTTATCATATATCATTTAACATGACCACAAAAATTTTTCTACACTCATAATATTTTGTGTGGGGCTCACAGCAAAATAAATTCTGGTACCCAAAACGAATCTCTATAACATAACACATTCATTTTTCGTACAATATAACTCTTATAAAACCCTATCGTTAACTATTACATACACCTAACTACTAGCTACCAAAGCAACACCAATTAATTTTAATAATTTTTTTTATCACTTTTGTTCATCAGGTTGCCTCACTTTATGGTGCCCCTGTGTTAGCTTCGGAAGGATAGCTGAGATCGTCGATAGAGGAACAACTTGTAAGTGTTTATTGATTAGCCTCAATTATATATAATTTTTTTTTTTGTGGAATTATATCTAAAGTTACTCTTCAATTTGTATTGGCAAATGCAATGGCAGCTTGTTGTGCACATGGAACACTTTTCTGCTTACTCGGTGGTTTTACTCATTTTGTGTCACTCTTCGCATGCATTTATCGTACAAAATTAAGGAGGCTATATGGGATTGAGGGAAACCAATGTACTGATTGTTTGTTGAGTTGCCTCTGCCCCCACGTATCCATGTGCCAACAGTATCGTGAACTCCAAGCCCGTGGATTCGACATGTCTGCTGGTAATTAAACTAAGCTAATATCCATTAATTATATTCGTGGATTATTTAAGTGAATTTGGGGAGCTCTGTGTGCTTCAATATATTTGCTTAATTTCTTCATCAGACACTCACGAAGTGGGTATTTGAACTGGGTCGACCCTTTTATTCTAGGTTGGGATGGGAATGTGCAAATGAATTCCCGCGGCGCCACGTCAGCTCCGGCAGTGGAAGGTGGCATGAGTCGTTAGCCAGTGGCATTCACATGTGCTTTGCCTGTGTGATGAATAACAGTACTCGATCTGACCTTCATGTTGATGGCGATCGATGTTTATATCTCTGTTCGTGGTTTGTAGTGTTACAAATGAAATAAAGTGTCGTTCGTACGAGTATTATTTGGAGCATGCTTTGTCAAAAGAGGAAAAACAAAAAAATTAGTGTCATGTGAGTGTGTTTGTGTCCGCAACATAGTGCGATAATTGTTGTTTCTCTAATTTGAATTCCAGTATAGTTGTGTTTGTGTGTGTGTTAGAACATCCAATAAAACTGAACAATCTATTGATATGAGAGGCTATGTAATCTAATCCTTTTCAGAGGATAGATCTGCTCTAATCTTGAGAACATGAGAGAGTGTTTGAAAAAAAAAAAAAAAACAACAATTTGCATACGATGTTCTCCCAGATGTGACTGATAAATCCGCTCTAATCTACGAGGCTGTGATATAAGAACATAAGGAAGGTGTTTCAATAAATCTATCATTAAGCGTTAAAAGCGTAACCATTTCACAAATTGGAATGAGCCTATTGTTATTTTGAATGGGTAAAAATCCTTGAAACGAACACGATCTTAAAAGTTATGTTAGGGGTTGACCTATATCTAATTTCATATCTGTTGCAACTTCGGCAAGTGCACCGCTCGTACAAGTAATAAAGTGATAAAAATAAGTTGTCAATCCCACGATGACTGATGACCAATCACTAATTTATCTATGTAATTAAAGTTGGATTGATCGTGAACGGGTTTTTTGAGAATATTTTAATTAAATTAGAACAGAATTTTAACTATTTCTTTTTAGTTTTCAATATTCAAGAAATTAAATTCAAATTTTATAAGGCTAGAAATTGGTTCAAGTTTTTATAAAAGATGTAGTTAGGACTCAACTTCCCTAATGTTTTCCTAACAAATCTACCCATTCTTATAATCCAAATTCAAGATTAAGTTATTAACGATTCTTTCTAAAATTGTTTAAATCACAATCCCTCGGTAATTTGATCATTTACTTTATTCAAAAGCCTAATTCCTTAGTACCTTTTCCTTAAGCAAGCATTAACGCAATAATCATAACGTTATAGAATTTGTAAGCCTATCCCTAGATCATACAAACTCTAGCAATTAATCAATCAGAATCAAAACACCAACATCCCTATTGTCATACAAGATTCTAATGCCCATTCAAGATTGGTCAGATCATTAAACGAGACTAGGAATTTAAAAACAGATTAATTGCATAACTTAATTCATTAATAAAAATTGCAAGAATTAAAGGATAAACAGCATTCAAGAACCCATTGGTTCCATCTCACCCTAACTACTTAAAAGTAATTAACCTGACATAGTCAGTAAAACAAGAACAAAGAAACTAAAATTCATAAAGGAAAAAAAAAAACCTGGTCTCCACGGTGAAACTTTGACCGTTCCTCCGTTTCTCTGCCTTCTGAATGCACTCCTCTGCCTCGTCTTCCGAATGTATAGAACAAGCCCTAACGTGTCCTTTTAAAGAAATAAACTGTGTTTTTTAATATTTGGATCAGCTCGCTGAACAAGAATTAATATTGATTAATTCTTTAATTTTCTTGATCTTTATCCTTTGCAACCGCCTTTATATCCCTTAGAATTTGTGATTTGTTACTTTGAACCTGAAACAATATGAAAAGGGACAGTGGCGGAGCCAGGATTAGAGGAGAGGGGGCAAAAATTAATTTTTTGTCTTGCATAATATTAGTATTTTTTTTACCTATTGACCTCGTAGGAACTCATTTAGGTAATTTTTTACCAAAATATTAATATTTAACAACATTTGAAAGATTGAAAAAAATGTACTATTGCTCGGTCCAACAGACATAAAAAGTAGTTTAAAATAATAATTAAAAAAAAGAGTGCCTTAACTTAAACAATGATTTTAACTGCATATTTTTTTAAAAATAAAATAAAAAACTACAACCAAGTTATCCCAAAAAATGAATATTTTAAGTCAGAGCAAACCTATTTTCTCTATACGAAACCACTACATAAAGAGAAACACAATTATGCAAATGAAAAGAGAGCAAAAGGGTGGCAAGCTAATTAAGATCACTTCAATTGACTCTTATTCTAGGTGTTTAATGATTTAATGTTTCATTGAAGATTACTTTTCAAATTGAAAGAATAAATTGTGTTGGGTAAATAAATTAAAAAAAGAATTCAAAACACATATGAACCAATAAATTAAAAAAGATTCGTATAGATGAGTTTATTTATCTAAACATTATTGCACCGAAGGTCGGTATAAAAAAATGTTAATGAATGGAAGATAATGAGTCGAAACAAAACATTCAAAACATGGGGATGATATGAACAGCTTTTGAAACAAAACAATCAAATAATAGTAGCATTGTTAATTTCATAAATAAAAAAATTAGAGATAGTGAGAGACCTGAACTGAGAAGATTTATTAAAATTGAGAGAGAATTTTTTTCATGGGGATACAGATGAGGCCATGAGGGTTTGTTAAAATTGATAGAGGAATAGCAATAGGAATAAAAAAGATTGAGTATAGTGTGATATCTGATGGTGTATAACGAGTAATTTTATATTATACAATTTTTAAAACAAATAATTTAATAATATTATCAAAATTTTATTTTATATATATATATTAAAAAAGAATTCTTAAAATTTGGGGGGCGGTGGCCCCCCTAGCCCCCCCTAAATCCGCCCTTGAAAAGGGATTAGAATCTTATCCAGTTGTTGGCATTTTAATATCTTTTAAATTTTATTAACTAACACTATATTTTTAATCATATTAATTAGTATTTGAACTATATTTGACTTTAAAAAAACATATTGTCTTTGACACTTATCAATATCGTATTTATCTTGAAAAAATATGATATGCAAAAAAATTTGTTGCATCATGTGTCAACATGTAAATACGAATTTAATCCATATTTTTTGTTAATTGTTATTTTGACCATCAAGTTATGTGTTGTGTCGTGTCAATGTTTAGAACTTAAACATTTTAATTTGCAAGTTATTCGTATCATGTCATATGAACCCACCAAAATTATAGGTCATGTTTGTGTCGAAGGTTACTACACAAATAAAAAGTTGGTGCATTTGTTGCATTCCAAATTATCATCCCCAATTTTTCAATTACCTAATTATCCACACTAATTTTTTAATTTTCCTTATGATTTTTAAATTTTTTCTCTTATTTAATTTTTATTAAAGTCTAGTTTTTTTTATTAACTATTATATTATCTATTATCATTTCTAATTAATTAAATTGAAAAAATCTCTTCTTAAACTATAACACAATCGAATATGGAATTTTTTTTATGTGATCCAGGATCTTCATTGTCTTTTCACTTAAAATTTGACATCTAGATTAATTTTTTTTCTTTTTTCTCACTCCTTGTATTCTTTTTTTCTCTTTCTCTCACGTCCTACCAAACCCTTTTTGGTCTGGGAGCACATTAAGTTCGCTCATCGAATACAATGAGATCTACTAATTGGTAGGAAATCAGCTAAGTACAAAAGACACAAGGCGGAGGAATCTGAGTGAATATTAATAAGAGCATCATCCATGTGGTTATGTACCAATACTATTTTTTATTAAAGGCTCTTCTAATATATTTTTTTGGTACTCGGATATGTTTAATTAAGAAAAATAAATTTATCAACATTTAAACGAATGATTGTTAGTATTAAATCCTTTTAAAAGCAAAATAAAATCTAGATTTTTTATTTTGAATAAACCATGTGTATCCTTCACGAGAGGTAATCATGTTCGAGGCGAGTCCATGATTAAGGTTTTAGACCTAATGTTGGGAGTTATAAAAAAGACAGTATTGGGTAGAGGCAGCAAAACTAGCTTGCCTAGGCGGGCCGACCACCCACCCACCCTACCTCCGCCACCGAACGGGGCGGGATAGACTGAGTTTTACTACCCATTTCAAAAGAGGGATGGGGTGGGCTCATTTTTTGGCGCGTAGGGGCAAGTCGAGGCGGGCCAGCGTAAAACAGATTTGGGTCAACGAGACGGAGCATACCGAGTTTTTTACCCCACTTTAAAAAGCAAAGCGAAGCGGGATGACTCATTTTTTGGTGAGTTGATGGTGGGGAGGGCTGGAGCGAGCTGCCCACTTGGTCACCTCTAGTATTGGGCAAAATCAAACACATGCTTTCACCTTGACATCTGCTAAGCTCCTAATTTCCTAGGCGACCAACTGAAAAAAATCTAGATGCATATATATTCCGCACTTTCTCCACACCATTAATGTAAAAAGTTAAAATAAAAAAAATATTTTGTGGTAAATAAAACTTGGGTTTATCATCTATCACAGAAAATTTTTCTACAATCACCACATTTTATGGGACCCGCAGCAAAAAAAAAATTCTGACACGCAAAATGAATCTCTATAATATTACACAATCACTTTTCCTATAACATAACTGTTCTGCCTGAGGCAGAGATGTCTAACCAAAGGTTAGATAGTTGATATTGGATCTGATGCTTTCTCTCTAGATACCTATGGATTAGATATCTTGGGGGCAGCGAATCACTACACACTTATATGCGGCATTAGCCAGAGGGTGTGTGTGCGCGCTGAGTGGTTGCACAAAAGTAGGGTTTAGAAGAGATCATCATACCTGCGGTCTTTAGCTCTATTTATAGTGCCTTACCTGGGCTTGTGTTGTTTGGGCCTCCCGTGGATGTGGGCCTTATTCAGATCCATAACAATAACTTTTAGGGGCTGTTTGGTAGCCTGTATTTTTTTGGATCCCCTGGAAAGTGGTAGTGGGAATAACTTACATCCATGTTTGGTAGAAAGAAAACGTAAAAAATGACCGGGTATAGTTTATTCCCCGGCATCTGTTTTGCACTACCCATCATGGAATTGAGTTCCCAATTGAAACATGGTAATGGTGAGTTCCCAGGTATCAGCTTCTTGACACGCCATTTGTGAGACTAAAGTACCCTCATACCCTATATTATCATTTGTGCCAAAAATCGATTTGTGGTTAACAGAAATGAGGCGTTCCACGGATTAGGGCATACGAAGAACACATCAACTCGCCTTTGGAGAAGACATCTTCACTATAGAGAAGACATCAACATATTACAGAGGTCTCTGTAGATACCACCACTCAGGTATATACCACGTATCAGCATGACCCTTTTTTTTGATGCTGACTTTGTGTTCTTGGTTTTTTAAATTGATGTACTTGTTTTCTTTCTTGTAATTTGTTGATGATGGGTTTGATCGAGTTTGTATTATATTTTTGGTTGTGTTTCTGTTCTTTTAAACTCCAAAGTTGTCAAATGGTTGCGTTAAAAAAAAAAATTGACAGTGGATCTGTGGTATTGTTTTTTTTTATGGCCCTTTCTTTTCCTTTTGGTTGACCATAATCTTTGGTTCTGATTGGCCTTTTTTTTAATTTGTTGTCAAATTTAATAATAATGTTCTGGTTTTGCTTTCCCCTCACATGATTTCCGTTTAACAAGAAGTTTGGGGGTATTGCTCTGTTTTTGGTTGTTTGAATGGTGAGTTGTCCTGTAAGCATATGTTTTCAAAGTAGGAAATATACATCTGTACAGAAAGGCTTTTGGTGAACAGAACCCACTTGTATCACCATCAAAGTTAAACTTTGTTGGTTTTATTTTCCTTAATATTGCTAATACAAAAAATCGTTATATATATTGATTTCATAGATGACATTATTTTGAAGTACATAACATATTCATGAAAGTTTTTTGTTTGATAATACAAAGCCTACCATATATTTAAAAGAATTGTCTGCTTTATCTTATTTCTTCATCTATTCATTTTGCTTTTCTACTTGGATTTAATCTCTTGTATTTTGCAGAATGCAACCTTGGTAATATTCCATGGAGAATGTACTCTAACCCTGTTGTTGTGCTATGTAGTTCCACAAAGTAGCTTATTTCTGCTTCGCAACTGTGCCAAATAGACATCTGGCCTTCTTTTGAGGTACGAAATTTTTCAATGTCTTGCCTGATACCATTAAGTTGGGTTTATGTTGTTGAAATATCTGTATTTGGTGTTGGATATGCAGTTACATATGGTACTATATTTGTTTGCAGAGGGGTAAATATATTTCACTACACCTTATCCATTCTAAAGACATATAAATGTAACCCTTTACTTATGACATTTCTTCATACACTAACACTCTTTCTTCTGTCAATGCAGAATCCTAGATTCGTCTCTATATTAGTGTGTTCGTGTTCCACACTAACCATATGTCCTTTTTGAATGATAATTAAGCGTTCACAGCTATAATCAGTAAGCTTGTCTCAATTATGAATAGAAAGAAAAAGAAACTCTTACTTCTATTCTTGTGCTATATGGACTGTTTGAATCAGCTTACCTTGATATTAATTAGTATGTGTGGACTATTATTAGCCGATATGGAAAAAAAAAGACGCAATAGGAACAGAGTTACATGGGATTGTTATAAGAGGTCGAGGTTAAGGAAAATAAGTATCCACCGAATAGTTTACATGAGTGACACAGCTTGTATTGAGAATACCAGGATGGATAGGAATAGTTTTTATAAATTGTGTAACTTACTGAAAACAGTTGGGAGGCTAGAACCAACTAAGCACATGGATGTAGAAGAGCTTGTTGCAATTTTTTTGCACATTTTGGCTCATGATGTGAAGAATAGGATAATTAAAAGACAATTCATTCGGTCCGGTGAAACGATAAGTAGACAGTTTTCTAAGGTTTTAGAGGCTGTTTTACGATGTCATTCTGTTCTACTGAAACGACCCGAGGCTGTCCTGGAAAATTCAACTGATGAGAGGTGGAAATGGTTCAAGGTACTACATTAATATGTTTTTCACTTTACAATGAATCTACGTATAACATATCATTGTCAATTCTTTGACAATACTATTAAATTTTGTGGAGAATTTATAGAATTGTTTAGGAGCATTGGATGGGACACACATAAAGGTGAATCCCCTACAAGCTGATAAGGCTAGATATCGGAGTAGGAAGGGTGAAATAGCCACAAACGTCTTAGGAGTTTGTTCTCAAGATTGTCAATTCATTTATGTATTGCCTGGATGGGAGGGTTCAGCTGCAGACTCAAGGGTTCTCAGGGATGCTATATCCCGTCGGAATGGATTAAGGGTGCCAAAAGGTAATGGAAGATTATGATTTTTTATCATTTTACATATAGTTAGGTTTACATTTTTTATTAACTTGGCACAAAAAAAATTCTTAACCAATATTTTATTTCCAGGATACTATTATTTGTGTGATGCTGGCTACATGAACGGGGAAGGATTTCTGACACCATATAGAGGGCAAAGATATCATCTTAATGAGTGGCGACATGGGTCACAACCAACAACAGCACACGAGTTTTTTAACATGAAACACTCATGTGCTAGGAACGTCATTGAACGATGTTTCGGGTTGTTGAAGGGGCGTTGGGCCATTCTAAGATCAAAATCATTTTATCCGGTTAAAACGCAATGCAGGATTATAATAGCATGTTGCTTGCTCCATAACCATATAAGAAGAGAGATGGCAGTTGACCCTTTAGAAGATAACGCTGAAGTGCACCTCCACGAAACTCCGGATGATCGTCCAGAAGAGCCTATGATAACTCATGTTGAACCCTCCAATGCTTGGACTGGATGGAGGGATGATTTGGCACAACAGATGTTTAACACATGGAGGAGACGTGTTTGAATTGGTTATGCCATTTTTTGAACAACCTTATATGGGTTTGTTTTTTGTATTGTATTAGGGTGGCACACTAAGATGCTTAACAAACCACGGCTTTAATGTAATTATAAGTTGTAGAATGCTTATAGCAGTATGTTAATGTTATGGTATATTATGCTTTGATATATATATTTTGCTGTCATTATTTTCAATATTGTATATTATTTTGTTTCTTTGCATAGATGGACGACGAAAGTCAACAGTCGACGAAGCGCAGCAATCATACGTGGACTGCCGAGGAAGACAAGGCTCTTGTAGAATGTCTACTGGAAGTTGGGTTATTATGGAAGGGTGACAATGGATTTAAGAACGGTTTTGCAAATCATCTTGAGAGGATGTTATGCAGGAAATTACCCGGATGTTCTTTGAAAGCAACCCCTCACATCACATCAAGAATCAAACTGCTGAAACGACACTACAATGCAATTTGCGAGATGACAGGCCCTAATGGAGGAAGTGGATTTGGCTGGAATGATAAGACTAAGTCCATTGATGTTGAAAAGGAAATCTTCAAAGACTGGGTTAAGGTGATTTTTTAATGTTAAAATAGTTGCTGCATTTCTTGTCACTCATATTTATCATGTTAATATATGATGCTTTTGGTTATAGTCAAATATGTTTTTTTTTCAGACTCATCCAAATGCTAGGGGGTTGTACAAAAAACCATTCCCTTTCTTTGATGATTTAGGTCCAATTTTCGGCCGGGATGTTGCTACTGGACAGCATGCGCAGGCCCCTGAAGATGTTGTAGAAGATTTAGACAAAGAGACTCCTACATTCGATGAAACTGTTGATGGTGGACAAGATTTCTATTCCCTCATGGATGACACTATAGATACACAAACTTTTAATCCACTGCCGGATACGGCTACTGAAGAGGTTGTGGCACATTCTCCAGGGTCTACCACAGCTGCTAAAAGGGGGAAGAAACGTGCTACAAGTGAGGATGCAGTTACTGTTATGGTTGCTGAAACCATGAAAGACCTGACCCATACTTATAGAAATGCGACAGACAAAATGGATAGAATGGTTTCTTGTTTTGAAACTCCAACTCCACCAAGTCCAACTCCACCAGAGCCAACCCCTGTAGATCCTAGAATGTCAATTCTAGATGAACTAAAAAAGATAGAAGGATTGAGTGTCTCACAGAGGGTGAAGGTGGCAATGATATTGGCCAAGGATAAGGACATGATGGATATTTTCATGCAGGGAGATTACGAGGAGAGGTTCTTTGTTGTTGCAACGTTGTTGGAAACTGCTCACTAAACCAAGAAAGTGCCTTTTTTTGGATGTCTATGTACATGTATGGGTGTCTGTGGTCACCCTTTTTGGGTTGTACATGACAGTTGATGTACATACTAAATTAGTAAATTACGTATATGTTAATCTTTTTTGAGGTAAATGTCAAATGGATCCTAATGGAAGACTACTTCATGAAGACATACTATATGGTGTGAAGAGTTTTTTGGATACTTGACAGTAGTTGGCAAACTGAATTTTTTTGAAGGCTGCCTATGTATATAGTGTGTATATGGTGATTATGTGAATCTTGGAAGTGGAGATTAACACAAACTATGTTGTTTTTTGGACATGTGTGTTGAATGGATGAGGTTAGTTTGACAATATTATGTTTTCATTATAAGGTGTATAACTTCCTTTCAAGTTGTAGAATTACTTCACATATTATTTGAAATGCTTGTTCTGTGTCAAGTGCAGGTTTATAACCCGTTATCTCAAGTGCAATGTATGGCAATCCCTGGTAAATATATATGTACAATGATAGATGCAGTGTCGATATGTCATCTGATTAGTCATCTGGTTAGTTACTATTTTATGTTTCAATTTATGGTTATTTTTCAAGTTAGTAAATATTTGTGATGCTTCAGACTTGATGCATTCTTTATTGGAATTATTTCAGGTTCCAAGATGTAACTTTGAAGAATCACATCACTTATGCCTGTTGCTGATGCTGATGACTAGTTAATGTAGTCAATTGTAGTAGCTTAATAGCATTTCAAACTCTGTTGTAGTACAGACTTGATGCATATGTGGTCTTTGAAGAACTTGTGTTCCATGAATGAATTTCATTTTCTACAATGAGTTGACAGTTTTCTTATCTTATACCCTTTTTTTTCTTTTGCTCCGGTCAGTACATCCAAAACTTGGTATGGAGAGCAATGATATATACAATAGTATATTTCACAAATTCCTGCCATTGAACCGAATTTAAAATTCAGCAACAAAGGTGGTTTATGTAGTAAGAAAGAGCAATTTGAATGATTTAAGTTAATTTTCAATTTGGACATGTGGTACACTTAGACAATATTAAAGTATGTATGCAGAAAGCAGAAGATTCCAAGTGAAGCAAACCACATTCAGTTGAGTTGTAATCTTACAGGATTGATACCATTTTTTACTCTTTCATTTGGATAAATGTAAATAGAATGTCAAATCTTTTAATCGGTTGATTTGAGATTCATGCCATAAAACGGTTCATCACTCTAGCTTGCCTTAATATAACATCCAAGAAAAATAAAACAGAATTACATTGCACTAACCCCATTATCATTAAAAAATGGCTGACAAAACCATTGAATTCTTCTAACAATGTAAGTTGACAACGTAATATTCATACTATTTTTATTTTTAAATGAATATTCCTATTAATTTGTAACTCTATTTTTTCGTTATTTAAAGGGATCGTTGTCAACGTAGATAAATTATCTACATTGGTTTTGGTTTTGGAATGAAATTAATTTGGCCATTTCATGCTTTCAACCTTCAATCGTGTTCTTTTTAATATTTGTTAGTTATAAAATTTGCCAAGAAGATAAAAACATGTAAGCTCGAGTAATTTATTATTCTATCTTTGTGGGTCCTAGGGAATTAAACTTCACCATTTGAAATGAGTCATATTATTGACTTGTGGACAATTCATTACAACAGAAGCCATTTTCATAACCAGCTTTGCAGCCATTTGCAGTAAAAGTAAATCTGACATCAATATTAAACTTGCATACATATTCCCAATCTCAGACATCATATGTTCCAAATCCTATAAGTCAAGAAATTTTCCCCAATCTGCCTTTTCATCTTCAAAATCATTATGTGTTGGGGTTGTTATGAGGAGCTGATCCTCCTGCATCCAAGGAAGTTGCAGAAACCCATTCTTGTTCTGCATCACCCCATGGATCAGCTCAACCAGCTGATAAAACTTCATACTCCAATTCATCATCACAATCTTCAGAAGACAACTCTAGATAAAAATAAGATCAACCAAAATTAGTGCTTAACCTTTATTCATCATTACTGAAAGTACAATGCTTCAGAGAAGAAAATAACCTTTTTTCTCAGGCAATGTTGGTTCACTTATTCTATCACCACATCTTAATATCATAGCTGTCCACATATGAGCAGAAAGAGCACCATAGAGCCGTTCAACTCCTTGTAAATCACCAACTACAGACAAGCCTGTCAACAACAACAGTTCTTTTATATCAAAGATCCAATACATGTATGGAAATTGCATAAATCGAAAATATTTGTCTTCAGCATGTATTATAACTCATTAGTATATAAAACTGAGCATTTGTCAAAGCGAACAATCAGAGCAGGTGGCAATGAGTCATATTAGCTCATTACAACAGCTAGAAGAGGATTACATTTGTCAAAATCAGCATTTGAAGCACAAGCCTCAATGAACTCGATGTTGTGATCAGTGCACCATTCGAAGCAGGATCTTCTGATATTCCTTGATGGTTCTTCATCCCCCAATATGATATTCCAAGCATAATAATTTTCAACTGAATTACTTTGGTTCAAGAAACATGATTAGCCATATGAGTATTTCCAGCACTTATGATTAGCCATATTCTAGAAGTACAATAAAGGAAGTTAAAATTTACATTACCTTCAAGTCATATTACCTTCAATACTCATCTGTGTATAACAAAATAGTACCCAAATTCAATAAACCACACAATTCGTAGGAGCTAAAAACAAAAGAGTTTTGAAATCCCTTATAAATGCCAAAAAGACAAAGACAGAAGGAAGAGAAAAATATTAGTAAAAGTAAATGACAAAAAAGGGTGTTGAATTGGAGGGGTATATAGGATAGAATACTTACAAGGTGGTGTTGGACTGGTTGTGGCAGAACCAGCAAAATCACAGCTACCTTGAACATTCACTTGTTTCTGGTAATAGCTACTAAACCTATAGTTAAATTGATCCTTCACAGTGTTTGGGTGGACACAAAATTGGACTGCAACAACTACTTTTCCACAGCACCTTAGACTCCTCGAATTTACATGGTCTCAAGGGTTAGATAGGCTGAGTACAAAACTATTGCATCCATTTTGGTCAGGACTGATAGCTAATTTGTGCTACTTAATTGATCACATGACAACCAAATATTATATATATATTACATAACATTGTCAAAAAAAAAAGATTACCACAAATACACATTACTTAACGACCATACATACTGTACATCAAAAGGGTTACCAAAATTACACCTATACATGGCAATACAACTACTTAATGCTCAAAATTAGGTGTACCATTAGCTTACAACTCAACTACATTTTTACATTTTATATGACATGATCCCAACAACAATAACAAGCAAAATTACCACACCATGGAGTACTTTAAGCTGCACCAGCAATGATTCAAATGCCTTATCCTTCTTGTTGCAGTTAACACAAGTGTCGTCATCAAGCCACTCAAAGAAATTACACGCCTCCCTTGTTTTGTAGTTACGACATCCGAAGAACATCCTTCCCGGATTCGTTGGTGTTCGTGACGTGCGCAACACCGCCGCCAATCCACACTTGCACAGCTTCGACAACGATGCCGATGAAGAGGCAGAATGCCCGGATATTTCACTGTTACACCAACCTTTGCCATTGTCATCTCCGCCCATGATTCCTGAATGATTGAATTCCTTCTCTTTGTTTTCGTCTTAATCTCGAAGTTGACACACAACTATGAAAATATCTCCTTCAGGTATGCGTCAGTGGTTTACCATACAAAACAAATAATTCTTAAAATCGACAACAAATAAATGAACTACAAAAATGTGATTCAAATATGTAAACAATATTATTTTGCATCTTCGTTTACTCAGACCCCTGTATCAAATTTTCCCACCATATTCCAACAGTAAAAAACCCATCATACCTCAATGGTAGGAGTTTAAAAACCAAATGTAAACACACACCGACCCACTGTTTTGAGAAGTACCTCGAAGCCGCTCTGTTTTTTTTTTTTCAATCTTTGTTTTCGACAAGTAACAAAAATTACGTTATGGAATTAGTACCTTTCCAAACCCTAACACTTCACAACTTTCCCCCTTCGTATGATTAAGTATTCCCCTGCCAAAACAAAATACACGGTTAAGAGAACAGTAACTCTATTTGGATCCGACATCGTTGCAAAGGAAAGACAAGAGAAAAACTTTGGCCTTTGTTTGTAAATGGAACTTACCAGCAGTATGATCCTACAACGAAGGGGAAATCGCGGTTTAGGTCCAGCAAGATGAAGATTTTCTTGAGCTCAACGTTAGGTTTTTCAACGAAGATGGGTCTCTGTATTATGTTGTTTGTTATAATGTGCCAAATGGTTAGTAATAAAAGTTACTAAGGAGGGTATTTTTGTCAAAATTCATCATATTCCCAGCAATTTTTTATTTTCAACCAAACATCTGTACAGAAAAATTAACTAATATTCCCAGTAATATTTTGACCTACCAAACACATCTTTTGTAAGGTGAGAATAAAACTTAAGCAATAAGGTGAGAATGCAAGTGAATGGTTTTTTGTGGTCACATCTCTAGTAGGCATTCATCTTTCAACTGATTCCCGGTCATATAAAAATATTTTAATACAAATCAACAGTGAAATAATGTGTTAAGATAAATGGTGAAAAAATAATCACCATTGATTGGTATATCGATGGTTAAGATTTTATATGAATAGCTGAGATTCTTTCACGCGATCCAACATAACATGAGTTGACATGAGTGCATCCATACCTGATGTGGACCCAATTTATGTCTTGTTCGCTTGACACGGGCTCCACAACAATTATTCTTTGGGCCCATTTCCCTTTTTTCTTTATTTAATAAGCATATATGTTGAGGCCTAAGGTTCCCTGCATAGTGCGCTCACCAAGAAATTAAAAGCCTTAAAAAAATGGGCAACAAGGATGGTGTTGGTTCATGGTCAACTGGCTTTTGCGACTGCTGCTCTGACTGTGGCTCTTGTAAGATGTACTCTTATCTCCTCCTCCTTTAATATCTATTGTTTACATATCTTTAACTACCACATACACCTAAGCTAGCTACCAAAACCAACACCGATTATTTTCTTTTTTCTTTTTTTTTTATCACTTTTGTTCATCACAGGTTGCCTCACTTTATGGTGCCCCTGTGTTAGCTTCGGAAGGATAGCTGAGATCGTTGATAGAGGAACAACTTGTAAGTGTTTATTGAGCCTCAATTTATCATTTTATTATTAGGGATACAATCCGTTTACGAATTTTTTTTTGCAAATACGACCAGTCGTACATGCATGATTAAAGTATGACCAGTCGTACTTAATATAGTTTGTAAACAAAAAAAAATTATGAATATAACTTGCCCTTATTATTTTTTTTTATATATATCATTTTATTATTTTTTGTGTGGAATTATATCTAAAGTTATTCCTCAATTTGTATTGGCAAATGCAATGGCATGCAGCTTGTTGTGCACATGGAACACTTTTCTACATACTTGGTGGTTTTACTCATTTCATGTCACTTTACGCATGCATTTATCGTACAAAATTAAGGAGGGTATATGGGATTGAGGGAAACCAATGTGCTGATTGTTTGGGGAGTTGCCTCTGCCCCCACTTATCCATTTGCCAAGAGTATCGTGAACTCAAAGCCCGTGGATTCGACATGTCTGCTGGTAATTAATTAAACTAAGTCATGCTAATTATGTTCATAATGTTTTTTAATTTCGTGGATTATTTAAGTGAATTTGGGAGCTCTGTGTGCTTCAATATATTTGCTTAATTATTCTAGGTTGGGATGGGAATGTGCAAATGAATTCCCGCGGCGTCACGTCAGCTCCGGCAGTGGAAGGTGGCATGCGTCGTTAGCCAGTGGCATTCACTTGTGCTTTGCCTGTGTGATGAATAACAGTACTAGATCTCATCTTCATGTTGATGGCGATCCATGTTTATATCTCAGTTCGTGGTTTGTAGTGTTACAAATGAAATAAAGTGCCGTTCGTACCAGTATTATTTGGAGCTTTGTCAAAAGAGGAAAAACAAAAATTAGTGCCATGTGCTCGTGTTTGTGTCCGCAACATTGTGCGATAACTGTTGTTTCTCTAATTTAAATTCCAGTATAGTTGTGTCTCTGTGTGCGTGTTAGAGCATCCAATAAAACTGAACAGTCTATTGATATGAGAGGATATGTAATCTAATCCTTTTTTGACGATTGATCTGCTTTAATCTTGAGAAGACATCATGAGAAGAGTGTTTGAAAAGAAAAAAAACAATTTGCATACGATGTTCATCAAGATGTGACTGTGATAAATCCGCTCTAATTTACGTGGCTGTGTCATTAAGGCGTTAAAAAGATTCCAAAAATAAAATAAAAAATCATTAAGTGTTAAAAGCGTACCCATGTCAAAAATTGGGATGAGCCTATTGTTATTTCCGAATAGGGTAAAAATCATTCACATGAAGCAATTAGGTTTGGTTTAGTGGTAAAGGATTTAAATAGATTGTATTAAGTTATATATTCAATTCTTACTTGTATAAAAAAAAATCCTACACACAAACAGGAAATCAAAATTTATGTTAGGCATTGACCTTTATCAAATTTTATGTCGTATTTGAGTTGACAAAATATGATATGCAAAAATTCCTGTTGCGTCATGTGTCAACATGCGAATATGAATTTGACCCGTATTTTTGGTTAATTATTATTTTGACCAATAAATTGTGTGTCGTGTCGATTTTTAGAACTCATACATTTCAGTTTGCAGATTATTGATATTGTGTCATATTGAACTACCAAATTTGTAGGTTATATTTGTATAGAAAGTTATTACACAAACAAAGATTTGTGTTATGTTAATATGAAGTGTCTTTGTGTCATTCCAAACAGGAATTTGTGTTATGTTCATATCAAGTGTGTCTGTGTCATTCCAAATTATCATCCCTAATTTTCTTTGTTTAATTATCCACACTAGTTTTTAAATCTTCCTTAATTTTTAAATTTACTCTCTTATTTAGATTTTATTAAAAGTCGAGTTTCTTGTATTAACTATTATATTATCTATTCTTATTTCTGATTAAATTAAAAAAATTCTCTTCCTAAATTGTTATGTTGCGCTGAATTAAATACTTTGAAAGGAAGACAAAGCCCAAGAAAAAGCAAACAGCAACTATAACAATCGAATACAATTTAAAAAATGAAAAACAGGAAAATCAACTTATTTGCGGGGACCGTCCCTGGAATCCTGCTTCTTCTCCAAGCTGATCTGACTTAGAGCTAGTGGCAAGGCCTCGAGCTTTGGTGCTTAGTAGGTAGGTTTTCGGTTTCTATTTGTTTGGCTTAGGCTTTTGTTTTTAAAAAATAAAATATAAAAAAAGTGTGTGGAAAAAAGTTCTTCGTTATTTTTAGCATTTTGATTATAAAGCATTGCGTGCAAGAACAATGTAAAATTTTGATTATAAGGCATTAGATTACCTGATGTGAAGCATTGAATTTATTATTCGGCAGAGTGTTAACTTGTCCATTATAGTGCATAAGATAGGCTTCCTATTTTGTGAATTTTTTTTTAACCAGCGGAGTGTTTATTACATATAATTAATTATTTTTATATCAAACAATAATAAAAAATAAGGTAAGATTATTTTGCATATAATTATTATTTATAACTATAGGTCTCGAAATTCTGAGGACTGATAGAAAAAAAATAACAACAGAAAAATCACCTTTATACAACTCTTGATTACTATTTTTTATATTAAGTTGAAATTTTTTTCTCTTTTTTTATTTATATTTTTTTATTTTTTAATACATTTAAAAAAAATTGGAGGCGCCGCCTCCCAATCTCCAATCACTAAATGTACAAACGACACAAATAAAAACTTCTATTTCTGGGTCCGTCAGTGCTACCAACTTACTACCTATCTAATTACTATTAGATTAATATTTTCTCTCTCTTTGATCCAATGGTGATGTGATGGGTAGTAAGTATGGGTGAAAGTGGGATGGGCTGGGCCAATCTTCGCCCCAAAAAGCCCAAGCCTATGTCAAAAAAATTCAATTTGACCTGGCTCAAGCCTAGTACGAGTCTAATTGTTACCTGACTTGACCCGTTTATAAAAAACAAATCGCCTGGCCTAGCCCGTTAGCTGTTAATTTTTAATTTCCAAGCAGAACCAATAAGCAACTTTATAAAATACTCAAATTCTATTGCTAAACAAAAAATCATAAATTCAACGTCCAAACAGAATCATGAATCACAATAAAACTCATATAATTTGTATTTAAGTCACTTTCAAAAACAAAATTAATGCTTAAACCAAATAACATATATTTTATCATATCCAACAAACAAATTCATACTATGTAAATTAAAATAACTACATGAATCCAACAAATATATCATGATGCTTGTAGTAAATATAATCTCTCCCAAAAACCTTTTAATATATATATATATATATATATATATATATATATATATATATATAGTAATTGCGTTTTAACATATTCATATATACAATCTACAATGCTGAGATGTTGTTTCCTCCTACATCAGAAATAAAGTCAGATTTTTATTAAAGTATAATCAAATATAATTAAGTTATAAATAATTGCAATTGATTAAATTTATATTTTTTGTTTTTTCTTCAAGGCATACTTATTATATTTTATTTTATTAAAAAAAATAGTACAATATAGGCTGGCCTATAGGCTTATAGGCCAGGCCTTGTCAAAATGAGTCTGCGACCCTTTTATTAAACAAGCTTTTTCGAGGCCTCAGTCCGGCCTATTTTACGAAATATACTAGGTAAGGTCTGGTCTAACGTAGGCTAAGCCGTAGGTTACTGTGGGCCAGCCCGACCCGGCCCAGTTTCATCCCTAGTAGTAAGTTAGTAATGAGAATTTTTAATAGGTAGAATATCCTCACTCATATTTTGATTTAAAGTTAGTTATATTCACTTTGGATAGTAAATAAGGATTGAAATTAATTAATTATTACTAATTTGAAGTGTGGATAACTAATTATAAAGCGTTTAAATTATAAAAAAATTATTTTTTAAACCTTCGTACTCTTAGTATGCTGCAAAAGGGTGATTATTTTTCATCAAATAAATTATTTCAAAACAGTGTGGATGACAATATTCCGGGAATTAGTTTTTTTTTTTGTTTTTTTTCAAATTTTGTTCCCAAGAACATAAATGGATATAAAAATAGTGTTTGACAAAACCGGTTTATTTTTTTATTCCCGGGAATAAATCAATTCAATTTCTGTGCTAAAAAATAGAAAAAAAAAGAATAAAAAAAATCTTTTTTCTCTTCCCGAGCACAAAATGAGAAACGTTTGTCTCTCTCAACCACTTTCCACCGTTACCATCGTCATCACTACCACCACAATTACTATCATCATGACATCGCCACTGCCTTGCCACAATCACCCCCCCCCCCCCCCCACCACAAGTCCACAAGAAAAGGAAGGAAAGTGATGTCCAATTTTTTTTTATGTTTAATAGTAATGATTTTTTATTCTATTATTTATTATGTTATCAAATGCAAATCTAATTCTTAGAATAAAAAATATGAAACGTTACGAAGCACATTTTTTTTTTTTGCAGATTTTGTTTTAAGGCACATAAATAGAAAAGAATTATTTTTTTTAGAAATGGTGTCAGAAAATAGAATGGTTGTCAACCGTTAATCTGAATATCCAATGTCCTATCTATCTTATCTGGGTATATTTTCGTCTTTCTTTTATAAATTCTCATTTTTTACCGAAAAGTATTATTAAAAAGAATAAAAATAATAAAATAATTCTTGTTGAAAATTAAATTATGCTTTCTTGCTATGAAAAAAAAACTTCTCCAAATCGACAACCACATACATTGTCCTATACTATCTTTTTTCCAATCAATTTACCCGCTCTTTTGGCCGTAATCTATCGGCGGTGGAGAAATTAGAGAAGAAGGGTATCAGCGTGATTGCTTCGGTGGGGACTCACGTACGGCCGTACGGGTAGGGGTGTTAACGGGCCGAGCCGAGCTGGAGATTTGGTTTTAACGGGCCAAGTCTGTATTTAAACGTGTCAGACTGGCCTTAGTCTGTTACCTATTACGAATATAATATTGGCCAGTGACCTGGTTTATTTACAAAAATTAAAAGCATGTCTGAAGACTGTCGTATCATGTTAACATGTTAACATGTTAAAAAATAAGAAATAAGAGATCAGAATTTCACAAAAAAAATAATTTTTATATAGAAACCTTAGCTTCCAATTTGTAGCAATAATTTATAAAGTCTACAATAAATAAAACAAATTAAAGTGAGAGAAGGTAGATAACATGTTATATTATCTTTGCCCATTATAAAAAACTTGCCAACAAAAATAAAAAATAAATTGACACAAACGAGCAATGGATTGAGGAGAAAGAGAGGACTATTACAAGTAGTATAAAAAAAATAAAATATAATACAAAATAATATACTAAGTCAGCCTGAGAGGCTTTAATGCCGAACTTTTGAATCGGAGCCTGAGACCTTTTTATTAAACAAGTTTCTATACAAGTTCAAGCCTGATGCAACTAACAAATTTTAGACATATAAACTCAAATCTTCACAAGCCGAACTAAAGGTCCCTGAAAGGCCCATTGTCTGTTTAGCACCCGTGCGTAGCGGTGAGGAAATAGAAGGGAGAAAATCTTTCAAGATATGAAAACGATAAGTTTTGATAAAAAAAAAAGCAGAAAGGAGGGAGAGGCATCATATCAAAGACCCATTCCTTCCGTCATGTGAAAGCCACTGAAGAAAACAATTAGAGAAACAGTTTTCCCTTACTCTATAAATGTCTAGATGTAAAAGGAAAAAAAGGAGGAAGATAGTGAGCAGGTTTGAGAGGGAACCAAAAAAAAGAAAAAAGATTTTCCAAAGAAAATAAAGACCAAGTAAGAAACGAAAAAGATTTTAGTTGGAAGGGCCGGCCTCGCTCAAGGGGAAGAATAGTTAAAGTACCTAAAACCATTGAGGAAGGAAGAAAAAGCATAACAGCTTTGAAATGTTACACAAAATATAAATATACACTGATGAATTCATAAGATGACAAGCCATTTCAATTATTATATTGAACTGCATGTGCTAAATGAGTTATAAAACATTATTAAAATTAAAGTACCTACAACCATCGAGGAAGGAAGAAAAAGCATAACAGCTTTGAAATGTTATACAAAATATAAAGGAAAAAATGTGTGTCATTTTAAAGGATGTAAATTTGTGTCATTTTAAGTAAGAGAAAGAGATATATAAAGGATGAGAGATAGTGGACAAAAAAAATAAAGGTGTGGGTCTCACCTCTTTATGAGAGTAAAAGGATATAAGTTGTGTTATTTAAAAGGACAAATATTTTTCCCAAATATAAATATACATTGATGAATTCATAAGATGACAAACCATTTCAATTATTATATTGAACAGCACGTGCTAAATGAGTTTATAACATTATTAAAATAAGTAATATCAATTCATCAAATATCGATAACAGGTATACGATATTCTTTTGAATGTTAATTATCCATAGTGTGATGACTTGCATATTTTAACTTTGTTAATGACTATTGATTGAGTAAGTTTAAGAGTTAACATAAATGCTAGGATTACAGTTTGAGTGATTGAGAGAGATTATAGTTTACTGAATTGCACACATATAGCCATCATGAGGTTTTAATCCTAAACAGGAAAATATTTTGGGTGCGTATTTCATTGTTAAAAATACTCTAGAACTTACTTTTTTCTATTTGATATGGTTGATTCATGCACTGATTATATGATTGAGGCATTTTTCTTGTTTTACCTATTTAGCCAAAAAGTCACCCATTATGTTATCCTTTGTTTAGCCCGTTGAACTTATATTTGTTTCATTCTTGCAATAACATATTGTTTTAATTAGCCACTCCACACACACGCGCGCAAAGGTGAAAGCATGACATTATGTCTTATGATTCTTAGTGGTGAAAAATGAGTTTATGAGAGTTGGCCAAAAACAAAGGTGAAAAATGGTGAATAAGAGAAAAAAATAGTTTATATTGCCATTTAAATTTTGTGCAAAAAAATATAGAAAATGAAAATGAAAATTTTCGGGGTTGAAAAATATATCAAAAGTGTTGAAAAAGAAAAAGGAGGAAAAAGAAGAAAATGGTTATATATTAAGATTGTTTTACACTTATACTATGATACTTATGTGCTTAAATTATTTAGCCATATTTCTCTTTATTTATCCTTTAGCCAGACCCCATTACAACCTGATAATGACGTCTTGATTTTTTGTACATGTTACTTAACTATGTAAAATGAGAATATAACCAATCTTATGGTAGTATTGACTCAGTGAAAATTTGAGTAAAACACGTACTCCTTAAACACTTGAGTAATGAGTGAAATGATAATTTTAGTGTGGGATGATTTAGATTCAGTTATCTATGCTCTGTAGATTGATCTCTTGATGTGATTTTGTTACTTGCTTGTTTATGGAAATTGCTTAATTAGATGTTTGTTCTTCAAGTTCTATTGTTTTTAGCTAAGTCCGATTACTATGGATTGAGTTACTATCCGATTCCTTTATTGGTAATTCATTGAGCACAAGTTCCTTATTTTTGCATTTTTCCCATGTTTTTAAATTAATCCATTGTTGGGACAATAATGAGTAAATCTGAGAATGATTTGTTAGTTGTCAAACACACCTTATTTTTAGATGCAAAAATATGGTAAATGTCATTGTAAATTGTTAAGAACATAACACATTTTGTCGAATGCAAAAGATTCTTAAGTTTTTATGATTTGATGTGTTATTAACTTAAAAATATATTGGTTTCAGGTTTAAATTGCTATTATGTAGAATTGGAGAAATGGTTAAGCTAGAAAGACTTAAAACGGTAAATGAGAAGCAACCATTTAATGAAAATCTTTTTTGAAGCTGTCTTTTATCCAATTTTTTGTATCCAAGACGATTGACTTGGATCTCTTGTTCTTCATAGAAATTGTAGATCTTTCTCCTCTCTTTCCAATGATGGATGGCTGGAAAAGGGCAGTGGCGGTTGGCAGCGAAGCTTGGTGGTTAAATGGTCAACAGTGATGCAGAGATAAAAAAAAAATATTAAAAAAATAGAATTCACCAAAAAAATGGAAATTAAAAAAGGAACTTGTGCCAAAAAAAGAAACTAAATGGGCTTCGAATTATAAAAAAGGGTTTAAGATATGGTAAATCATTTTCTTACGTCGTAGGATAAAAATTGTCTCATATAATAGAAACAAAATTATAAGTGAGATCTATAAATAAGGGGAGAGAAAAAAAATTGAGGTGAGATCCACCTTAATTTTTTGTATATTGAAACTTTGTTTCTCTTACATAAATTCAGTTAAATATAACCCTTAAAATAATAGAACTTTGTTTTGTTTTTGCCATAATTAAAATTTCTTTTTTCGTTAGTACTTTGTCAAGTGACCAGGTGCCTTATATTTTGCTCTTTTGATATTTTTATTTATTGTTAAATAAAAGATATTTTATTTAATTTTTTTATTGCCTAACGAGTGGACCAATCAATCCGCCAAACTCGTATAAAAAACTTGTAATTCACTTTTGAAAAATGAGTTAACCATTATTGCTGTTTTGTTTTTAGGTATATCAATCCTAGTCGATGTTTCAGGTATCACCAAAGCATTACTAACAATTTTAACTCTTTGAGCCATTTATAAAACTAATCTCCAATCAATTTAGTCACATTTAAAACTTTTCTTCCTTTCTTAAATATGTTATTGCTCTATTTTTATCATATTAAAGACTGAGCGGATTGAGCCGCTTTGTCACTCTACTCACAAACACTTAATGCTCTTCGAAAAATAATTATTGTGAAACATTTTATAACTGACATTGGTTGAAGGATGCACTTCAACCTTTGGTATTAGTCTTTTGCCTTCTTCTAAAATTCATAATTTTGAGGAGGATGGCTGCTCGTTGTGCAATTCAAACAGAGTAGGAATAGGAGGCATGGCCCAGGTTTTACAATTTGTTAATGGAAAATGAGTATCCTATACCGGATAAGATAATTATCTTATCCAATAGAGATAAGGTAGTGTGGATCCACTATTTTTTTTTTTTAAAGAAAAAAATATATAGTAGATCCTACTATTTATCTCTATTGTATAAAATAATTATCTTAACATCATAAGATAATAGATTCCTTTGTTAATAACCCAAAGCTTCCTTCTATTTCATCATCCGTAACTCTGAATCACTAGATGTTATTTGCCTGAATGAATTATGCTAAGCTTGTTTGAATTATGGGAACAGAGTAAATGATATTAAGCAAGTTGTTTCCAATATGAATTCGGTATTCAAAATGGATTAAGAGCCCGATGGACTTATAAAAAAAGACTTAAAAAAAAAGAAGAAGCAGATTTTATACCTTACTTATTTTTAAAGTATTTTTTTTTTTTACAAAAGTTAAAACTATTTAGATTTTTAGAATGTATTTGACTTTCAACTTTTTATTTTTTTATAAGCTAAAAAGTTTATCTTAAAAAAAAAAAGGTTTTTGTCCTTTTTTTTTTTATGCAGAGATCTTATGATTTTTTTTTAAAAAAATAAATTTTGAATAAAAATAACTTATCCAACTAAGCCCTAAATCGGATTTGATTAAAAAAAAAATTACTAAGCCGCCCTGCATAAGTTAAAAGGTGTTCATCCACAATATAAAGCAAATAGGACAAACATTATCAAATGATAATAACTCAGTTAGTGCCACAAAATTGAGTAGGTGAAGGTAAGAACATGTGTTCAATCCTTCCCAGTACCGCCGTCTTTTAAAGGGTAAAGTTTTAATCCGAGGACCCGCCCCTGAATCAAATTAATCGCGAAACGATGAACCGATTTGAATATTTGAAAAAAATAAAAATAGGAGAAAGATTTTGTGATATTTATAAATAATATAACAAAAAAATGGTTTTATATAAGCACAAAAAACCTAGAATAATGCAAGGGTAGATATAACTGGTTTTTTTTTTTCATTTTTCAGTGGGTTGAACATTATTTTTATTATTCCTTCGAATTTTTCCGTAGTTATTCTATTTGAATAATCAACTTTTTGTTATTATTTCTTACTTTTTAGCAAATTTATTTTTCTGCTATTTCGTAGTTTTTTTTAGCAAATAACATATAGAAGCGTATGTTGAGTGTTCGGATTTTCAAGAGTGCTCCTTATAAATTAACGGATTTAACTCTTAATTCAAATTAGGACATGAATCTCGGTATGCATTTGATGTTGAAAATTGAGAACATTCAAACCATTGTAAAAAGCATAAACTTTCTATAGACTTGCTTCGTTACATAAAATCCTTTAGCATGCGAATTGCACTATCACTTCACTTAATGGATAGGAAACAACCACATATCAGGATACACTACTACTAAAGCTGGGACATTCTTCTTCTCCATTTTCTTTTCTTTTTTGATTTTTTTTTTCTCTAAAAGAGCAATGTAGGGTGACCATTTTGCCCACCACGTAGCAATAATAGATTATACGTTTGCAAAGTCAATGGTGAGCTGCAAAGAAAGCGAGCAGGCCCACCAGCGGTGCATTGATGTACGTCGTGGGCTCGGACTGCTGAAAGAAAGGCCTGGAATCAGGGAATGAATCAGTGTTATTGGTAGGCCCACCTACCACAGCTCCAACTAAGACATTCGGGTTAGGATTTGGGCTAAAGAAATATCGAGATCCAGCTTTGCAGTTAATGTGGGCTGGGTGGGCCACAATCGAGGGAAGCGAGCTTCCTCTGTGGTGTATCCTCTGCGGGTAGTGTGCACCATATCCAACCATGTAGGACATTCCCAACGGGTTATCCCCGAGAATGTAGTCCACCTAGTAGTATATGAAAGCCACGTGCAAAATCACAAATTAGAACATTACTCTTGGAAAACATGTATTCATGTCATTTTAATAGAAAGGACAAAATCTAGCCGTTAAATTTGTCAGTGGAAAACTAGACATTGGTGCTTAATCAATTGATGAATAAATTTTTGGTACTACTAAGATTCAGTGCATTTCATCACTGAGAACATTACATATCAGATAAGAGAGAAAATTTTTGACAAAAAACAAATAATATTTTCATTGAGAGAGAAAAAATTTGTAATGCGAAACTCGTGTTGGGGCCCACTAGTGCAAAGAAGTATGCTTAGTTAGTGCTCTCTCACCTGGCGTTTGGCAAGGCGTTTGAGTAAAGCTGGGGTGGCAGTGGTCTCTCCACATGGCACGACCTTATTGGCGTGGCTTAGGTAGTTGGAATAAGCTAGAAGCAGGAAAGACAAGGATGTTACATGCTGCATGTTGCTTCCACCAGCCTTAAAGATAAGCCCACCTTTTTCAATAAAACAACAAAAGAGAAGTTGAATTAGAAAAGAAAAAACAGTGACTAACTACCGTTATTGCAATAATTGTGCATAAATACCGATGCATGGATTACACTCAAAAACTTATCAATCAAGGGCTTTTTCCTTTCAAAAGCAAAGCATAATTAATGGCTTTGGATTGGGTCTCATGAATCATAATCATTGTTTAATTGCCATAATCACGCGAGTGATAATAGCGAGGGAATACCTGGGGAATATTGAACTTGAGGGTGAGAAATTCCAGGCAGTATCGAGCAGATAAATTCATCTGCGTTTTGTTTGAATGACGCAAAATAGTTTGCTCTTCCCATTAAGACCTCCTGCAAAAAAATAACATTATATTCATTTCTGCATTACTCGAATTATATTGTATGCCATTTAAGGTGTAAATTAATATTATGTACCCGATCCGATCCCATCCCATATCGCTGACCCATCAGGATCGATTACAAACCCAATGAAATTGTATGGTTCATGCACATACATAACAAAATGTGCATGCACGGTTAAATAGCAGTGAGAGCCGGGATAGGTTGATAAAAATAATGTACCAGAATGTTCAGTTACAAGAAAAGAATGCGAGAAATGTGATAGTGATGAGAGCTTAAACAAGAAGTCACAGACTCAGAATCGCTGAGGGAAAGTGAAGCTGAAATTAATGGTATGGTGCACATGCATAGAGCAGTACTGGGACCCATCCATTTGCCAGATCTAAAAGGATGACAATAATATTAAAGGCCAAGACTTTTTGTTCCAAATGTTTACGGTATGGAGGGCAAAGAGTCGGGCCACCCAATTTGGTTCTGATTAAAGTGACATGACATTCTACACCACCCTAATTCTAATTTTACCTATTTTAAAGACAAATTTGGCCTCTTATAATAATGTCATAAACAAATCCCGTGGCATGATTTAGATCCAAGTTCCAATTATTAGGGAATATCCCCGCTTATACAAAAACAAAAGCTGGTGCCCACATTAAACTAAAAAAATGCAATTCACATGATCTGCAATCATCAGCATTTCCCACCCCGTTTTCTCATTGCTATCTTGACTTCTTTTATACTCATCAATTAACGGATAAAGCTTTTCTAAAATCCAATCTGTTATTCACATTCCCCGTCCAGTTGTACCATACATATGCACACAACCTTATTCACTATGATATAGATTCCTTATATGACCCACCAATAAGAGAAAGTCAAATTTCAAGTACTTTTTTTTTTCTTTTTTGGTAAGCTGAAATTTAATAAAATACTTTATTCTCTATTACATGAAGTGAAATAACTAATGCTGCTTATAAAACATCAAGTTTACCACTAGTGTTTATATTCGACTAAAATTGATTTTATTTATTCTATCAAGTTGGATATGGATTCATATTTTTATGATTTTACAAGAATTTAACATTTTAAGAGAGAGAAAAACACAATAACAAATTTTGATAAAATATATATATTTTTAAATAAAATAAAATAGCAGATCTAAATCTAACTCAATGACTAATTAAAAAGATATTGTTGTGCAAATAATGGTATTCATCCGAAATTCCCTATTGTGCTTGTGACTATCAATGATTTAATAATATGACATGTAGAGATTGGAAATGGACCAATAGGAATAAGAGTCCGAAGTAGACAACAAAAGTAAATCACATTCCAGACACCACGTGACACAGAGCTTTATCTATCCCTATATTCTGCAGCTAGGTTGAATGAATGAGCAGTGTTGCACTGCGCCCCCACATGCCCAAAGGGGGAACGCAAGACAAGAAGAACAAAAACAACACATGAGGACAAAAGCATTTAGATAAGCGCACACAAACATAGTAATAATATAATAAAATGGAAAATTCAATTTAATAATCATAATAATAATGATAATAATAAATTGCAAAGATATAATTAACTAAAGTCGGAATGAAGTTGAAAAGTACTCCCAGTTATACCGGTAATAATAATGGGGTATATGGTGTTAACTCTTACCTTGGAAATGAGGACATTAATACCAGCATGCTTATTATCCCAACCAAACTCATTAATGGTGTCCCCAGCTCTCAACACCACCTCGTTTCTCACAATGTATTCTCTGTACTGACGCCTACGTGAAGCCTTGTGCAACCACGCCGCTGCCCATAGTAGCTCGTCCTAACATCAACATCCCAAAAATCATACAGTTAGTATTTGATGGCATGGAGAGATTTTGTTGTGTTGTTTTCAATTTTACATTATTGTTATTATGTTAACATCACATACCTGGTAACCATTAACCGCGCAATAAAATGGGCACACTGCACGGCGCAGGCTGTTACTGTATGCACCACGATGCCTGTCAGCAAACTCGAACACCTGCACCCCCACCCGCATCAACGGTCATTTTCTCGCGATATTTTAACGGAAAATATATTAAATACGCCTGTTTACCAAATTATTGATAAACACACACGGAAAAACACAAAAGAATAAAAAAAAAAAAAGGAAAATTCAATTCCCGGTAAAGGGTTGAGTGGAATGGGTGCAGGAGTGATTTCCTTTCGTGTCTCTCGTGAAAGTCAACCGCTTTTCAAACTTAACACAGTTCCGTTTTTCACTTTTTAACCAAAGGTAAAGTAAAAGTAAAAGTTTTTTTTTAGTTAATTAATGAATAAAAAGAAAGAAAGGGCAAAAGAGAGAGAGAATGAATGAGAGTGACGGACCGTAACGGCTCGATTGAGGAGCAGTGTAGAGTAAGAGGGGTCACGTGATCTGAAGACGATGGAGGCAGCGGCAAGTGCAGCGGCAGTTTCACCTGCCACGTCAGAGCCAGGGTGGGACCCATCGATCTTGTAAACCGTGCGCAACGTATCCATGTCTTCCGGCCTCTCCCAACAGTTATGGTCAGAGTAAGGATCACCTACCTGCACGAACACCACACCCGCTCCAACCTTCGCCGTCGCCTTCAGCAGGTAATCAGTCCCCCACCTCACCGCCTTCAACGCGTTCCCTAGCTCCGGCCCCATGCTCTTATCGAAATCGATCACGCTCCACGCCAGCATCGTCGTCGTGAACGCCATCGGGAAACCGAACTTTATGTTGTCGCCGGCGTCGTAGTACCCGCCGGTCAAATCCACCTGAAAAGAAAAACAGAAACAACACAATGCATGTCAAGATAAGTCCCACATTGAGAATTACAGTAGACAGAGAGAGAGAGACGGAGGGAGAGAGAGAGTGGACTGTGCTTACTCCGGCGGTTGCGCCGTCATGCAATGCTGAGTCGCGGCGCCATCGGAGGCGCTGGTCGGAGGGGAGTTTGCCGGAGCGCTGCCCTTCGAAGAAGAGGATGCTCTTGTGGAGGGCGTCGGGGTAGTTGTGGCCGGCGGCCATTGGGCTGAGCAGAAGGAGGAGTATGGTGAGGACGCGAAATGCGGTAACGGAGGAGAGAGCATTTCGCGCCATTTTTTTTTCTTTTCCCACTCTGACGCTGTGGTGTGGTGCTGCGAAGTGTGAAGTGTGAAGTGTGAAGGGGAAACCGTCGAGGTTGGTTATATAAACGAGAAAGCACCCTTGGATTCCAGTGGCTTCTCCAATGCGTGTTCGCCACGTGGTGATAGAGCAGTGGTTATTTTTCGGACCCCGATGCAAAGATGGCTTGACCGAATGAAACCGGGTCTTGACCGGGTTCGGGTTCGATTTCGGGTCCGGGGTTATGACCGGGTCAAATGTGAATAATGAGGACATGTGATGGCCACCGCCAATTGGTGGGAAACACGTGGAGTAGGGGAATAGGGTATGGCGAATATGGGTCCCAGAGGGTTGGGTGCATTGTAACAGAGGCATGTCTGTAGCCGCAGCTTATGATGGGAATGTGAGAATAATTGTGAAGCGTCAGATGGTTTGACTCTTTATGTTGAGTTAGGATGTATTCGGAAGATGGAAGCAATTGAGCTTATGTCTAGTTGCATGCCCATGCTTGCACGGATTGATTTTCTAAAAGAAATGTAATGAATTAATAAAGAATGAGACATTCTCTTACCAAATAGGAGGAGAAAAAATTAAAAAAACTGGTATGGCATCTATATCTTCCATCAAGTTGCATAGATATATTGAATAATAAAGCCTCCGAATATCAATTAAAAGTAATTAAAAAAATGATACATCCGTACATAATATCAAGGGTCATTGGTCATACACTATGGTAGTGAAATGTAGCCTAAAGATCGGGTATCAGGTTCAATTTTAGTGAAATGTGCCCTAAAATTGAATACACTAACTTTGGTTTTGGGTCAAGGAAAACAAACTGTAATTAATTATCTATAATCTGAAAAATTTTAATATCATTGAAAAACAAGGGTAGTTGAATTGTTAATAGTATTGTTAATATCAATATCAATAACATTTTTATCTGAAACTAATTGAAGTCGGTAAGTAGTAGACGAATCAAAATGAAAGGAACAAAAATATTTGAAACAAAGATAAAAAATGAAATATATATATACATATATATATAAGTAAAAATAAAAAGGGTGTGAAAAAAAAAATTAGGGAATAACAAGGAGAGGGAAAGAGATGAAAAGGAAAGGACTAAAAAGAGACCATCTGGAACATATTAATAACAACATGTCTAATCATTCATCATTCTTATAATTTTTCTCCATTTTGTCCGAAGATACATTCTCCGTAAATCTATATCTCATTTACTATTTTTTCCCAAATAAATTTCGGTCTACCTCCCCGATGATACATAAACACTTCAAAAAACCTGACGTGTTGTGTCTGACACTCCAACACGCATTGCAGAGGCTCAAAAAAAGGTTCAAAGGTTGCGGTGCATTGCGTTTTTAGTTACAACTATTAGATTCGTTGGATTAAGATTACCATTTTATTGAGTTTAATATAAATATTTGGGATATCTTGTATTTCTTTAAAGAATTGATGGGTATTATAAATTTAACTTTATTTTTTTGTTAAATTATTGAATATTAAATATAATATAAAAAGGGCCGACCCAGTTCAATACCCACTCGTGAGTGTTTGGGGAAGGACATACGAAGAGTTTAACTTACCCTTTTTGCGGAGAGGCCGAGTCGAAGCCGGGACCTTGGGCATCACGGTAAGCATGCTTACCACTGAGCCAAGCCAAGCCAAGACGGACCTTGGATATTAAATATAATATACACTACATAAATTAAATTTTTTATTGAATATTAAATATAATATACACTACATAAAATAAAAATATTACTTAATATCAAATGTGTCCTAACGTGTCAAAATTTAACATTTTTAAAAATTAACGTGTTGGAGTGTCGTATAATGTTATGTTCCCATGTCCCATGTCGATGTCGGTGCAACATAAACCTATACCTCTGTTTGTGTTGGGCTCTTGGTATCAAACTTTTATTTTTATAGGAACATCCAAGAACCTTCTTATTACATGTTAAAACCACCTTAATCTATATTAATAGTATTGTAAAGAAAAATAATAATATTATATTTCATTTTAGATTCATATAAGCTCATTATAGAGTTTTATGCTATGAACTGACTTCACATCACTATTCACATTTGAATATTTTTAACAATAGTTCAGTTGTGCAAGTGAGCCGAGTAGGTGGTGAAAAGACTTAGGTTTGATCCCCCACCAATACTACCTTTGAGAGTGGCATAAGATCTATATCAATCTCTACTGTAGCATCATAATCAATATTTAGTGTTGGAGGAAGAGTTATTGATACTTATCATTCCAGCTTGGCTAAAGATATCATCAAAGCTTTATTATATATGAAGATTGGCTACACAATAAATATGGCTTGAAAAAAAAAAAAAGGTATAAAAAGGTTTTTTGTTTTTAATTTTTTTTTCTGTTCTTTGATCTTGTTTTTTACTTTCTACATTTACAAATTGTTTGACAACTTATGTAACTTTGGAATTGTATTTGCAGAGAAGAGAAGATTATAAGGAGTTTTTGACTACTACAAGCATCATGATGCATTTGTTTGATTCATGCAGTTATTTTAATTTACATTGTATGAATTGATTTGTTGGATTTGATGAAATATATGTTATTTAATTTGAGCATTTTACTTTTGAAAGTGACTTAAACGAAGATTGTAATAATAAGTTATTTTGATTCATGATTTTATTTGAACGTTGAAATTGTGATTTTTGTTTTAATAAAAGAATTTGAGTAATTTGTGAAATTTATTTATGTTTTGCTCATAAGTTAAAAATTAACATGCTAACAGTCTAGGCCAAGCCAGACTAATAGTTGGACTCATACTATGTTATCGAGTCAAGTCAAATTGAAATTTTTTGGCATAGACTTGAGTTTTTTGGGACAAAACTCGGCACAACACAGACCACTTTCATCCCTAATTCTTGCCTTTTGAAAAAGAAATTAAGACAAAAACCAAATATTTTTTCAAAAATCAATTTGGACTTAACCCCATCACCACCACTATGGGTGGATTTTTTATAGTAATTTTATACATAAAAGTGCTTATTACAAATTTAACATCTAAGTTTTTTTACTTAAAAATTCTTTTTATGTACTTCTTCCAAATATAAATACAAAATAATTTTAACTTTAAAAGAAACCCTTTTAAAAATAATCTATAAAAAAATCATCTGTTATAAAAGTTCATATAGGAAAAATAAATTATGTTATCTTTTTTTCAATTTTAATAAAACTATATTGATTTTTTTTTGGTAAGCAAAGTATATTGAATCTTTACTATTATTACGGTAATACCAAAAATACTTTCCATACAAACACACTCTAAATCAAGGATTTTGGACATTTTGCATTCTCTTGCTCTTGCATACATTGGCTTGAGCAACTTTACTAAATAAAACACTTCTTTCAAGCAAAGGTCTTGGGTAACACGATAGGCTTGCCCTATCCTATTATTTATTTTAAATTAAATTACTTTTAAATAATTTTGAATAATAAAATATTATTATTATAATTTCTGAATGTCTAATAGACTGAAATGAATTAACAATCTTAAGCTAGACCTTTTCTTTTTTAAATCTAGGTTATATCAAACTTATAATTTGTCCTACATCTAATAAACAGACTAGATTAGATTGAAAATAATTTTACACAATCTTAACTTATTTAAGTCAAAATCTGACCCAACTCAATCCATTTATCTCTATAGTAACATATACAAACATTTCGAATGGAACACACCATTGTTGGATTCTACTTCATTGCATTTTCTTTTCTCTCATTTCTTCTTTCATTTTTTTTTTCACGAGTTTCCACATTTTTTCTTCTCTAAATAATCATAGAAGAGATTATCCTTCATCTCCTCATTAATTTTCTTGGAACTTTCATTTTTTTTTAACTTATTTTTTCTTTACACATTCAATTTTCTTGTCCATTTTCTATCCATGGTAAAGAAAATTTTTCTCTTACTTTCTCCTATCAGATGGTGGATTTTCTTTTCATAAAGTGTCCACTGTCCACTACTACACAATTTTCGGCTAGTGAGATTCTTTGCTTCTTCCTCTAGCCAAAAGCCTAAAGGAAAGGGAGATCCTAATGTTATGGATCTGCTCCTAAGGCCCCAGCTTGGTGGGCTTCGTCGCAGCGTACGCGATTTGATTAGAGCCTGAGTAAAGCAAAGACGAAAAGCAAGAACCGGCAGCGTGAAAAGAAGAATAGATGAAGCGTGCAAAAGGAAAAAAGGCCTAAAGGGCAGCCTCCATGAATTATGCAAATTAGTCCGTATAAATGTCACTATTTCTTTACTTGCCCCGTTTAACAGATTATATAGTTACTCCCATTTAATTTATTTAAAGAAATCCATTAGAAGGAGGTGTTTGTGTGGTGGGGAGCGGGGGTTGTATTTAAAAAGAATCAGTTACATTGAATTTGTTTTTGAATTTAAGTGAATTTAGATCTTAAAATAATCTTTAGTTTTCAGGTTAACTTGCAAATCTACTTATTTATTTTTTATTTATCATTTTGCACAAGGATCCACTTAATTAAATAGTGGATTTCTTTGCTTCAATTTGTAGCCCCTGCCGCCAGTGAACAAAATGGTTCTTTCATTCCCTATGTTCTGAAAAACACTTTTCATATTCAATATTTTCTTTTTCCCTATTTTTTTTTCATTTTATATATAAAATAACAATTTTTGATAATAATAGATTATTAATATTAATAATTAATCCATCCTTTAAAATATTTATAATAGTTAATATTATTTATTAATTTTAATAATACTTTAATTTTAAAATTTTATTTTCACTCCCTATAATAAAAAATACCGAATCTGCTACAATTGTCACCTTGAGACAAGTAGTGTAATAGGTTGCTTCCAATTGAGTTCCCTTCCTTTTATGTGTTGGGCAACCTGCGGTGTATTTTTTTTAGTTAATTCAAAATCATAATTATTTTTTTCAGGCGAGTTGACTTCCTCGGTGATATGGATAAATACTATGCAAATATAAGGCCCAATATAAAAGCCTTTACAAAGAGGCAAAGCCTTAGTCCAAAAAGGCCGCAAGCTCTACCATAATAAATACATGATGCTATCTTATCTCTTCCACCAAGACTATCTCAGCAAGCACTTTAATATTTATGGTTACATGACAAACAAGCTCCATGACAGCCAGCGAGCTTCTCAACCTTAAAGACACCATTCCTCAACATTTAATCATGGCAGCTCAAGTACTTAGCCTCCAAGGCAAAGCAAACTTGATCACTAAGTAACATCTCTCCAAGCTGCTCAAACATAAAAATATTTAAACCCCCTCTAAAAGTAACATATGAAAATCGAATCAAGACCCTTTCCTTTTCATTTACTTAGCTCTTTTTATTTTTTTTTTTTGTAGATTACTTAGCTCCTTTAATGCTAACTCAGCTACATCATTTGTTCAGTCAGTAGTTTTTGTTTTTAATATGAGGAGGGATATTCTTACTACCAAAATTTTCTATTACCAATTTACTACCTATCTTGGTCCATCTTTTCTTTTTTCAATTTTTTTTTAGTTTTAGTTTATAATATACTGCTATGAGATTTTGCTACTTAGAATTCACAGGTGAATTGTTTCTTTCTCCAATTCTCCTTGCTGTGTTGACAGAAAAACAACAAACGCTACTATAGTTGTATGCGGTTCTTGCTTTTGTTCATTGGATTGAGTACCATTCCATAAATATTGATGGGTTTCATCTGTTAGTCGAGTAATTGATTTTCTTCACGAGTAGTTTGATCTCACTCTCTCTTTTTTTTGGGTCAAATATTTCACTATTTTTAAGCCTTAATTTGTTAAGGCGTACGTATGCTATAGTTTGTCATTGATGATATTGCTCCCAGGGTTGAGATTCTTTGACATTGTGTGATGTTGCAGAGAGGCCTACAGTGCCACCAATTTTGATTGGAATGAATGGCGTGGAGACGTTGGAAAAAAGATTGAAAAAGCTAAAAGAAAGATCTAACAAGTATACACATCGGTCGTTACCAAAATTCAACATTCATTTTTTATATTTTGTTGATAGCGAATGTGATTCCGACTTGATTCAGTGTATTTTGCCAACAATGATTGTTGATTGATAAGTAGTATTGTTTTTTTTTTGGTAATCTGATAAATAGTATTGTTACTATTGTATTATTGACCTCAACCCAGAATACTAGTGAGTAACCAAATAACGGTAATTTTTTCACCAAAAAAATAAATAACGGTAATTTAATTGGCGCAAAGGAGTGAAGTAATTTGGGGAAAAAAATATATATGTTTGATACTTCTAATATCATTTCTAGGAGGAATTTAAAGACATAATCTTGAATTCGTTCCGAATAGAATTATCTTCTATAAAGCCAGGATAAAGGAGGAGGGTTGGCGTCAGGTTTTGCGAACAGGCCGTAAAAAACAGCTATATTTTTATGTGATGAACCTATATGATTTTTTGTTGGGGCGTACCCTTCATAGCGACGCGTTGCATCGGGCCCCGAGTGTAGCGAAAAATAGGCTAGGGTCCTTGCCACAAGGCAAGGCGCTGCATCGGGATGTAGTGAAAAGTGGGCTAGATACCCAAGGCAAGGGCGCAGGTCTTCACCCGGATTTGGTGAGAAGTATGCCAGGGTCCCAACACGCAGAGGGCGAGCGTGGCGGGCAAGCACAGCCCAGGGGTTAAATAAAATTGATATGAACATAGGAACCTTAACGGGTAAATTTAATAAATGTTTTTGCTAGAAAGAGTGAATATTGTTTGTTTGCAAAAAACTAAGTGGGCTGGAAAAATTAGGCCAAGGAAGTGGATGAAACTGGTTTCAAGTTATGGTACACAGATACTAACAAGAGTCGAAATGGGTTGGAATTATGATCGATAAAAGTTTCAGAGATAAAGTTGTAGACGTCAAAAGGAAAGGCGACAGGATTATTTTGGTTAAGCTTGTTGTGGGTGATTTAATCCTGAATATCCTCAATGTGTATGCACCCCAAGTTGGATTGCAACCAACTGACAAAAGCCAATTTTGGAAAGACTTGGAGGAGGTTTTGAGGGGAATACCTCGAGAGGAGAAGATTTTCTTAGGAGGAGATCTAAATGGCCATATTGGTAAAAGCAATGGAGGTTTTGATAGAATCCATGGAGGTTTTGGTTATGGGACGAGAAACGAGACTGGAGAAGATATCTTGAATGTTGCACTAGACTACGATTTGATGTTAGTGAACACCTTTTTTCAAAAAAGGGAGTCACACCTAATCACTTATCATAGTGGCCAAAATCATAGTCAGATTGATTTCTTTCTGGCTAGAAGAGAAGATAGAACTTCTTGGGTCGACTGTAAGGTCTACCCTGGAGAGTGTGTCGCTACGAAACATAAGCTGGTAGTCTTGGATGTTCGGTTCAACAAAGTACTTACAATGAAGAAGATGACTCAGAACCCAAGGATAAGATGGTGGAAGCTTAAGGAGGAAAAAGAGAGAGAGAGTTCAATGAAAGAATGTTGCACGATGGACCTTGGGAGTTTGATGGGGAAGTAAATGCAATATGGAATGAGATGGCTAAGTGTATTCAAAATTTGGGAAGGAGGGTGTTGGGAGAAAGTAAAGGAAATGGATTTCATACAAAGGAAACATGGTGGTGGAATGGAGAGGTGCAAGAGGCAATTAAACATATATAGGAGTGCTTTAGATCTTTGCATAAAAGTCCCAGTGAAGAGAACTTGCAAAAGTTTAGATTGACGAGAAAAAATGCAAAGAAAGGAGAAGCTAGGGGAAAGGTTTTCGACGAGTTGTATAAAAATCTTGGGAGCAAGGATGGTGAAAGAGGTATTTATAAACTTGCAAAGATAAGGGATAAGAAAAGTAAAGACCTCACCCAAGTTAGATGCATTAAGGATGAAAATCAAAAACTTCTGATGAGAGATGAAGATGTAAATGAAAGATGTTTGAACTACTTTAACAAGCTGTTTAATGGGGATGGAGATACAAGCGAGGTGGACTTGGAGGACGCGTATGATGATATGAATAGAAGATTTGTACGCAGAATTAATACACATTAAGTTAAGGAGGCTTTAAAAAGGATGAAGACTAATAAAGCCTTGGGACCTGATGGTGTCCCTATTGAAGTGTGGAGAGGCCTAGGGGATATGGCAATAAAATGGTTGACCAATCTTTTCAATAAGATTCTCCTAACAAATAAGATGTCTGATGCTTGGAGGAAAAGTATGATTGTGCCTATCTACAAAAATAAGGGAGATATACAAAATTGTTCAAACTATAGAGGCATTAAGCTAATGAGCCATACTATGAAGTTGTGGGAGAGGGTTATTGAACATCGCTTGAGGAGAGATACCAAGGTTTCTATAAATCAATTTGGATTTATGCCAGGAAGATGTACCATGGAAGCCATTTTCTTGATGCGACAACTTTTTTATGGAAAGATACCGAGAAAAGAAGAAGGACTTGCATATGGTGTTCATAGACCTTGAGAAAGCATACGTCCAAAATTTGAAGGAAAGTTTTATGGTGGGTTCTGGAGAAGAAAAAGGTCCCATCAAAGTATGTAAAGGCAATCCAGGATATGTACGATGGGGCTACTACATGTGTAAAAGCTTGTAACGAAACATCAAGTTATTTTCCTGTCACGGTTGGTGTACACCAAGGGTCGGCTCTAAGTCCTTATCTTTTTGCCTTAGTTATGGATGAACTAGCAAAAGATATTCAAGAGGAAGTGCCATGGTGTATGCTTTTTGCAGACGATATTGTGCTTATTGATGAGAGCACAGGGTGTTAATAGAAAACTTGAATTGTGGAGAAGCACGTTGGAATCCAAAGGATTCACATTAAGTCGAAGCAAGACAGTATTTGAAGTGTGAGTTTTTTTACAAGATGGGAAAAAAATTGCATTTAATTGGTTAAGAGGTACCCAAAAAAGATGCTTTTAAATACTTGGGCTCCATTTTACAAAAAGGTGGAGAGATTGATGAGGATGTTAATCATAGAATCAGAGCAGGGTGGATAAAATGGCGCAGTGCAGCTGGGTTTTTGTGTGACCGCAAAATCCCCCTTAAGTTAAAAGGAAAATTTTATAAAACGACAGTAAGACCGGCAATGCTATATGGAGCGGAATGCTGGCCAGCACATAGGCAACATGAGCATAAGATGAGAGTAGCAGAGATGATGATGTTAAGGTGGATGTGTGGTTACACAAAGATAGATAAGATAAGAAGATATTCGATGTAAGGTCGGAGTAGTACCGGTTGCCGAGAAGATGAGAGAACATAGATTGAGGTGGTTTGGGCACGTGAACAGGCATGGATGCTCCTGTAAGAACAGAAGTTTGTTACCAAGAGCTCAACACAAAAAAGGCAGAGGTCGACCGAAATATTTTTTTAGTAAAACAAGATTTAATGGAGTGAGATATAGATTGACGGACGGTATGTCTTAAACGGAATGGAGAAAAGCTATAATATGGTGGAGGGTTAGAAAATTTATTTTTGTTTCAAATTTCATCGGTTTATATTTTCCCTCGCTTTTCCCCCACTTCTTCTTGTCCCTTTCTTTTTTCACTTTTATTTATATATATATATATATATATATTTATTATTATTTTTATTTTTATTTTATTTTTTTCAACAATTTTATATCTTTTGTTAGAAATTTTAAATTTAATTAATTTGGGATAAATATAATAATTATATTAATTTTATTTAAAAAAATAAATAAAGAAATACTAGTGAGTATCCTCCAAGTTGCGAGGGATCAAAAATTTCGAGGTGGACATCATTAAATTCGGTTTATTTTTCTATACGGTACTAAACAGAACAGTAATAGTTTATCGTATTGTACGACAAATTTGAGAAACTATATTCCCTAAAGCAAATGGTTCTTAAAATAATCAATGGAAATCTTTTTATCATTTTAAATTATATGATTTGTGTAATTTCACTCTAGCAGACCCAGATTTTTATATTTTTTAGTCCACTCTCTTTTTTCTTTTATTTATATCTTTCTTTCACTTAAAATAACATAACTTTACGTCCATCAAAATGATTTACATTTTTCCCATAATCCATTATGTCATTAACTGTTGCCATTTTTCTCAACGGCCAATTTTTGATTCAAACATTTAGATATCGAGCCCCGGCTTCGTACTCTCAGTACAGGCAAACTGGGCCGCCACTTGTAGAAGCCCATTATTAGGATGAACTGACAAGCTGATTACTATTTATTATCAAACAATGCACGAACTTATTTATTGAATCCATCCAACATTTTTAATATTTAATTTTGATACAATATTAATTTAATATTTTGTTATTATTCATTCTTGTATTGACACCAAACATAATAAATTCGAATGCTTTAATAATTATATGAAATATTAAATTATTAAAAATGTGACAATACCTTTAGATGTAAATATATACACCATTTTTACTATAATAATGTATCAAAATAAAATTTAATTTTTATGCATTGAAATACTAAATAATCTTATATTCCATTTATTATTATTATTATCACTTATATGAACATTGCATCTTCTAAAAATCATATTATCTGAATTAAAATAAAAAAGTTATATTGATCAAGTTGAAGCCTTGAAGGACCAAAGCAAAACAAATAAAAAAAAAAAATCTATTACAAAAAAAAAAAAAAAATCAAAGCAAAATATCGTTGGAATTAATATTAGAGCGAATCGGTCAATATGATCAACTAAATAAAAAATCGAATTATTAACCTGTTGGGTCCACTTTATTTATTTTTAAGTAATGAATCATTTCTTAAAAGTTTTTGTAAATTTTTTTATAATCACCAAATTACAATTATATAATTGTTATAATCTTTTTATCATTATATTCGATATATATATATATATATATATATATATATATATATATATATATATATATATATATATATGGTTTGAGTGCTTTGACCAAAAAAAAAAAAATTAACACAAAACGAATATCTATAACATAATCACAAGTTTTCTTATATATATATATATATATATATATATATATATATATATATATATATATATATATATTGGTTTAAGTGCTTTGACCAATCATATGGATTTTCTTTTTATGTGTTTGATCCTGTGTTTATTTATAATATTTTTATTTTTGGGAAGGGTTTAATCTTGATTTTGTCTCTAATAGAATTATCTCCCATGGAAACTATTTGCAATTTATCCAAAAAAATCAGATGTATTGTAAAGAATACTTGAATGTTATATTTATAATATTGTTAAATCAAAATCAAATCAACGATTATTATTTAATATTATTTTATAATCATTGATTTAATTTTGATTCAACTAATAATAAGAAATTATAAAATATTTTAGGAGTAACGTCGTTCAAATAATTTTTTTGAAATAATTTTTTTTAAAAAAAAAACCGCTCCATCAAATAAAGAATACTCAATTATTTAGGTTAAAATTGAAGATAAATTATTTTCATTATATCCAAAATTACGTTATTTTAGGAATTAAAGAAATTAACCAAGGATATTTTGATAAAATAAACAAATAAATTTTTTAAATAACCATCATTTTATAAATGGAGAAACCATGAACCCAAATTTGAATTCAATTTTTTGTTACAGTGGTTTATATATCTTCTGTTCCTGCATCCAAACTTTTTTCGGAGCAGAAACAATAAACAACACAGAGAGAATGAGATAAGGATAGAAAAAATGTTTCTAAATTTGATTTTTTGGTCATATTTCACATTTTTTATTTTCTTTGCTTAAACTAAATTTTCCATTTTTTTTGAAAATCGATTGTTTAAAAATTTTAGGTCGTGTAAATGTAAATCCCTTTGTTATTATATATATGTATATTTTCTAAATTTTTAAATATTATCGTAAATTACTAGTGGTGGGCCACACATTTATGAGAAAAAGAAAAAAAAAATTTTGCACGCAAATCGAAAGGTCACAACATAAAAAAATTAAAAATGTTTTTCCATAAGGTTTTATAAATAAAAAATGATTGCGTAGTGTTATAGAGATTCATTTTGCGTTCCAGTTTTTTTTTTGCTGCGGGTCCTAAAATGTAAATGTAAATCCCTTTGTTATTATATATATGTAAAAAGGTTTCTCATTTTAAAGATATATTTATATTATTTTTAATGAAAATATATTATTTTTAGCGTTTTTATATTTTTTCTCCTCCACTTTTTTCTTCTTCAAATTTTATAAAAAAGAAAAGAAAAGAAAACATATCAAAACAACGAAATTTTATTAAAAATACCATTGATTTAGAATTACAAACACTTCTCATAAAAAAAATGAGTAATAAATCAGATATATTAACATTTACAAGAAGGAGTAAAAAATGACGAACCAGCACGGAGCACGAGCACAGCAGAGCCAGAGCACTGCAGAGAGTCTCATTTCCACCGCGAGCAGGTGCCCCTCACTCTCCCTCGCTTCTGATTTCTGTTACTCTGTTATTGTTAATTTCTTCCAAATATCTGTGACTCTGTACATTTTTTTTTTCAATTTGTTGCTAATCCATGACCAGAATCTGTAAAATCTTCTTGTTGTTTTGATTAAAATGATTGCGGAATAAAAATGCTTCAAGAGGTGGCGATCTCGAATCGCTGCAAGGGACCATCGTTAACAAATCTTTGAAAGGAATAGATTACTGTTGTTGAGTTGCACAGTAACTCCTCCATTTCGATATATATATTTATTGTGCCTTTTTTTTATTTGAAAAGGGTCTCATATGCCTTCGATTCATGGCTAGAAGTTACAACAGGAAAATAAAAATAGAATAGTTCTCAAACAAATTATTAGTATTTAATTTTTTTTATTTGTTTTTTTCGACTAATTTGTATTGCATGGAGGAATACAATCTGTTCGAAGTATGTCCTGAACTGAGTGATTTTTCTCTCGTCGTGTTTAGTGCAATATCTTTGTGACAATCCACTGATATAAAGAATGATGATGTTCCAACTCTTTACTCTGATCATATTTTTGCTGCAGAAAAAAGAGCAGCATGTACTTGATTAATAACTAGTAACATTTTTTAGTCATGGATTTCATAGCATTTGCCATCTTGGCCGTGTGCGGTGTATGTTTGAATGATCAGCTTTTGATTATTGTTCTGGTTTGAATTTGGAGCCGTGTATTTTGGGAGGATGTATTCTATTCAACAAGATCTTATATGCATTCATTCTTCGTAAATAAAGTTTTTTTTTTTTTTTTAATTTTAGATTAACCCACTCACAATTACTTTTTTACCAAAAGTTTGACTTCCTAATTACACGTCGAGGATATGTAGACACCCATTCATAGCCAAGCATGTAATTTAGCATTTGACCTTTACTTTTCTCCCTATTTATAATTCATTCTTTTTTTTTTTTTGGTGAAAATAATTCAGTCTTTTAATTTAATGCTATACAAACTTATAAATATTATAATTTAGTTTTTGATTAATGATTATTTGTTTACTTATTCTTGCCATTATCATGGGGTAAACTGAATATGTTTAGACAATTATAACTCACACAATTAACTTAAGGTCAAGGATAATTGTTTTTTGACAGATGTAAAGGAAGTAATTGGATTATTTTCGGCTGTCCATGTGCATAAATATATTCCATAACTTGACTGTTTTTGCAGACCAAATTTCATTTATTCTAAAAAGATACATATATATATATATTTTTTCTAATTTTCCCTTTCAAATGAAATTAGTAGCCACTCCCTAAGACATTTGTATTCAGTTGTTCAGCCCTCTGGGAGGCTTCTACTGTAACAGCTCCATATAATTAAAATTCTTTAGAAGCTTAATTAGTAAAGAATAATCCATGGCACTTTTCATTGAATTTGTTCATGGTGCAAGGCCTGTTCACAATTAATCTCATCTTTGATAAACATCTATAACCCAAGTTATACAGAGCCAATTTTTTGTGTATTTAGGCTGGATGGAAAATTAATGAAGAATACTCCAATTCAGGAAAATTTGAGGGAATGTAGCTCGGGACTTCGTATACAGAAAAATTTACAAACCCACGGAATTTTCTGTATTTTGCTGATCAAAACAGCTGCCTTCAAAAATTAATATTTCAGTCCGTAGTTGCCCAAAAATCACAAACAATATATCATTGGAAAGCTTGAGAAGCCCTCTATAACATATCAAAATTTCAGGATTTTTTAATAAGTTTGTTGTTCCCTGTTCCCTTAGGAAGATGGTTGTCTTGGCTGCAGACCCAGCTTCGGTCAGCTGTCTTGTTAATTCAATATCTAAGCCTACACTTGTCTAAATGTTAAATAATATCTTGTTGAAAAGCTTAAGATGTCTAGTTTAATATATCCAAACCTTGTAATTTTTGAGAGATGCAATAATTCCCAGTTTTAAAAGTAATCAGTGCTGCCAGTGTGTTTTTATCGTTGAGATTTAACATGCTTTATTTCCCCAAATTGCTTGAAGTCAATTAGGCTAAATATTTATTGGTTGTGTATATCAATGGAAAGAGACTTGATCGTTGCTCCTTTCCATAATAATAAGACTCATGAGTCCTCTTGCATAGCATTCAGCTCCCTAAAGAGCTGCACGTATTTAGGCCTACACGCAGTGTTGCTCTCTGAAATTTGTGCATTATGTAGTATTCTGTTCCATAAGAAGTATTAAGCTTCTTAAATTTATGCTTTAAATAATAAGAAGTATTAAACTTCTTAAATTTATGCTTTAAATATTTAAACACCATTATCTGTGCATGATGTGAATTCCTTAATTTTCTTTTTTACTGCTCGAAAATCATAACGTGTAACAAGCTGGGTCGACACAGGCGTTGCATCTACTCTCTTTGATTCAACCTATTCTTTATCCTTTGTTTTTTTTCCTTATCCTTTTTTCGTTTATGATTTTTCAGCTGGATTTTGGACTTTTATGTTTTCGGTAGTTTCAGTCAGAGGAGCAAGACATGGGTTTTCCTGCACATTTAAGAGGTTCATTTTTGTTGCTCAAATAAAGCATCTCTTTTATGTGATTTGTATTTGTCTCTTTCTCTGTTTGTGTTTGTTCATTTGTTCAGTAATTATTGCTATTTCTTGGTTGGTGTTATCTTTGCATTGTATACCTGCTTGCTAAGGGGTAAAAAAACTTTTGCTTCTTATGTTTGCTACTTTGCTAGCATTATTAGGGTTCAGGATATGTAGCGCTGCTCCTGAATAAGCTTCGTATCTTCTCAACTTACTTCTGTAAACCAAAAGTTAAATATAGCTATATAATGTAGACCACACAATTAAAATGTATACTTTGTAAAAGATACAATCTAATGCTCATGCATTTCCTTTTGCCGTTGCTAACACTTGACAGGTCTGTAGCCTTTTTAAATTGTATTAACAGATAATATATGCATCTTATCAAACAGTAAAAGAGGTTTGTGTCTCCATTGTCTTCAAGAAGGCGGAATTGTCCCTCCTAGATGTTGAGACTAAAGTAGTAAAACACAGTATTTCTCCATTATGCAGTTAATTTTGCTTTGCTTATTTTCTTTTATGAGATTGTTGTGCACGATATATGTCATATAGTTCCTGCTATTTTTATAGTGCTCCTGATTCCTGAATACAGATTTATATTCTTGCTATGCAGAGATAGCTTATACTGGTTATGCTATCTAGTTGAAGATATTCCAACTGTTGCATCGTATCCTACTGCAACTTCATATTTCCGATCTTTTACTCCTCATCACTGCATGCATCCAAGGACATACCGGACACCAAGGTATCTTTCAAGAGTGCCCTCTGTATCTTCATCAGGTTTTCTTTTAATGCAGATATCAAATATTGTTGGAAGCCATGGTATTCTGGGAAACTGGCTATCTGCCAGATACATAAGTAATGCATCAGTTGAGCTAAAGACTGACAAAGATGTTGTACGGTTCTCCCTGGATAAGCCCGATGATATTAATTCTGCTAAGAGCCAGAAGAAGAAAACCGTTAAAATGTCTAAAAAGGCTAAGCTGAATGAGCTCAGATTCTATCGTCTGAAGGCCAAAAAAAAGATGAATTCCCCAAATCCAGAAGTTAGAATTAGATATAAGCTTGAAAAGGTTGGATTTCATAGTAACTGCAATTTCTAGTTCAAAGCTTTAATTCTTCTAGCTGCAGCTTTTACCTTGCTTCAGCTGTTTGTTTGTTGTTATTGTTGATTTACTTTCATGAATTTTTATTCCCTTTTGGGTACATACTCTTAATATTTTATCATCTATGTTTTGGACATTCCCCAGTTTTCTAATAATTATATGGGCATTGTTCTGATAATCCCTGAATGAAATTGCTGCGACATCTCTTTGTTGTATGGGCAATGAATATAACCATAAAGTTGCTGCATGTGGTTAACTTATAGGCCAAGCGAAAGGAAGCATGGTTGATTGAGAAGCTAAGGAAATTTGATGTACCAAAACCCCCAGCAGAAACATTTGATCCTGAAATTTTAACTGAAGAGGAGAGGCATTACCTGAAGCGCACTGGTGAGAAAAAGAAGCACTATGTTCCAGTTGGGAGACGTGGAGTGTTTGGTGGGGTAGTTCTAAACATGCATCTCCACTGGAAGAATCATGAGACCGTAAAGGTTATCTGCAAGCCTTGCAAACCAGGACAGGTTCATGAATATGCTGAAGAGCTTGCTCGGCTGAGCAAAGGCATTGTGATTGACATCAAGCCCAATAATACTATCATTTTTTACCGTGGAAAGAACTATGTACAGCCAAAAGTAATGTCACCTCCTAATACTTTATCAAAAGTGAAGGTAAGTTCAACTTTGTGTTAGTTATTCGTTGGTCAAATGTATTTGGGAATATATATATATATATATATATATATATATATATATGTATGTATATTTCTTTGACATTGGTGTCAAACTATATCTGAATTATTGATTTCCGCCAATCTAACGGTTATAATTTATTGGGAATTAATAATTAATTAACAAGTGTGATACAATAAATTATGAAAGTTAGATTACGGAATTCAATGGCTAAGATTTGGTGTCAAAGGATTCTGAGTCTCTCTCTCTCTCTCTCTCTATATATATATATATATATAATGTTATTCTTTTGTTGAGATTCTAGGGTTTTGGTAAATAAGGAGAAAATGAGAATAGCAACTCGGAATAATATGATATTAAATTGATATATGTATTATGTGATACAAAATACTAACTCAATAGTCCTATATATACTGATACTAGACTCCTAATCCTAATTAAATAAGGGAACAAATAACTTCCTAAAGATAAGATAAAATCCCTAAGGATAAGATAAGGTTCCTCACAAAATAAGATCCGTAAAAATAAGGTAATACAATTGACCCTGACATAACATAAATCAACCTAATTTATTCTGCTTCATTCTCTCCCTCTAAAATACTTTGTAATATTCTAACAATATTGAACTATTCCTATCTTTTCCTGCCATTCAGAACTCGGTATTTCTTGTTTCTCCCTTTCTCATGGGTATTTGAAAGTGTAGAAATAATCTACTTGAGGGTTGGGCAGTTGTCAAGAACGAGTGCATGGCAGGATCATGTATATTGCAAAATTAATGGTTTGAGATTATACCAGGTTCTAAATCATTCAAATAAAAAAAATTCATGTTATAACGGGAATCGTCTTCTCTTGATCAGCTTAAACTACATTGATAGGAATGATTTACATCTTTATATAGTTTTTAAATATTAATCAGCAGCATATCATAATGCTCATTTATTAAATATGGTTAACTATGATAGTTTGTGGGCTGCTATGGATTTATGTTTTAACATATTGCAGCTAAGAGAAGTACCGTCTGGCTGGCCTCATGCAGTGAATTGAGGCAATTTATGCTTTCTATCTAGAGACTAATCCTCTTTTATTTACATATTTACATATAAATGTATTAGTCATGGAACCAGAAAATAACACTGAAATTATAGAGATAATTGAGGCCATGCCTCTTTTTACATACACTAATATGTAGAAAATAGACCCCAAGAAACCTCAACTCCCCCTCAAACCAATAGACCTAGGTTCAAGAGTTCCTTAGAGGTATCCCAATTTCCCCACTAAACCATTACTGAATTCATGCATACCTCACTACACATACTCACTCACCTTTTATTCTACTCACTAGAATATTCTAGAATAACAAATTAACTGACCGACAATGCTATATGGAGCGGAATGCTGGCCAGCACATAGGCAACATGAGCATAAGATGGGAGTAGCAGAGATGAGGATGTTAAGGTGGATGTGTGGTTACACAAAGATGGATAAGATAAGAAATGAAGATATTCGACGAAAGGTCGGAGTAGTACCGGTTGCCGAGAAGATGAGAGAACATAGATTGAGGTGGTTTGGGCACGTGATGAGAAGGCCCCTGGATGCTCCTGTAAGAACAGAAGTTTGTTACTAAGAGTTCAATACAAAAAGAGGCAGAGGTCGGCCGAAACTTACTTGGGGGAAGGTAGTAAAACAAGATTTAATGGAGTGGGATATAGATTGGCGGACGGTATGTCTTAGAACGGAATGGAGAAAAGCTATAAGTATGATGGAGGGTTAGACCCGTGGTTATTCCTATGTTCCAGATGGTCCCTTTTTAGTCCTTTTCCCCTTCATTTCCCCCACTTCTTCTTGTCCCTTTCTTTTTCAATTTTATTTATTTATATATACATATATATATATATATATATATATATATTATTTTTATTTTATTTTTTCAACAATTTTATATCTTTCATGTGGGTTCATCTACCACCGACTCCAATTAATTTGGGATAAAGGTGATATTGATGTTGATGTTGAACAAATTAACTGACCACTAATTTTTAGGCCCATCAATACTCTCCCTCTAAAATTCACCTTGTCCTCAAGGTAGGTGACATGAACCAACCTTCACCCGATCCCATTGCTTGAAGCCTATAAACCATGTTATGCTTGAAGTTGAAGAACTTCCGTTGGGTGCTGCTGCAACCTTAACAACAACTGCAACCTTACCAATTGTTGTTCCCTTGTTGCCCACTATTGCTTTGTTTTTTTAGCATTTTTGGTCACCAAACAAAGTATAACCTTGTTGTCCCCGATCTCTATTTGTTGTGGTGTTTCTGGCCAAAAAACAAGTGCCTTGACATGAAATTCCAGCCATGTATTATCCCTTCTTCTTCTTGCGCCAATATTTGTAAGTTGCCTCTTTCTTGTTCTACCATTCTGCCTTCATCCAGATTCAGTGAGAAGGGTGCTTCGAACCTAAAACCCAGATTTCGCCATTGTTTGTCGTTGAACTCCTCCGATGAAAGTCGTCTGAATCTCGCCCCACAGTTTCTCTCCTTCTGGAATAGCTTCACCATTCCCCAACAACATCAGTTGTAGGTGTGGATTCTGACACCCGTGGTCAGGGGAGAAAAGCACGTCACGGAGAAAAAAGAGATTCTGCCATCGTCGTTTGTTCCTTTCTTCCGATGATGGCCTTTCGAACTTCGGTGACAAGCGTATGAACCTTGCTTTTCCCCTTCCATTTCCGTCAGGGTTTCGTCCAACCCAATTTGTTTTGTCAAAGGTTTCTGCATTGTGAGATCAGGATTCCTTGACCCAGCCAACTTGATACGATTTGGGCCATTTGTTGGAATTGTATTTCGTTAGTCCAGCCCACTTGTGTTTCGTCTTTCACTGGTCACTTGAATTACCCCATTTTGGGGTGAAACATTTGGGTTTGTTTGCCCAATCACCTGCCGCCCATTCTGGTTTTCTTTATTGGATAACAAAGGTAGTATCAGAAACCCATTTTCTCTTCCAGGCTCAATTCCTGTTCGACCGACCATCATCCCAATTCGACCTAAGATCAGTTCCCTTTCTTCCACTATTAGCGTGACAGCCATTGTTTGATTCACGTAGACGTAACCCAGGCTGGGTTGGCCATGGCGATGTAACTTCCCCTTGTCCTGTTTCCATATTTTTTCTCTCCTCTGTTACGGTTTTTATTTTATTATTTTCTGAATTGTTGAGTTGTTTAAGTAATGGGTAGTTATTTGAATTTTAACTCTCTTAAAGAATATGTCATAGTTATTAGTGGAGCTTATCTAGTGTTTGTGGGTAGTTATTTTTGAAGTTGTCTTGTATTATCTATTTAAACCTTCAAGTATTTGAATAAAAGTATGATATCAGATTAGAAAAGTTATCCCAAAAGGCACTTGTGCAAGAGGTCAGGCTTCCTCAGTAAAGCCATTTGAGGTCAGGCTTCCTCAGTAAAGCCAAATTTCATTTTTATTTATTGTGTTCGTAACAATTGGTATCAGAGATCAGGCATGGACAAACGCGTTCAGAAATTCGAAGACGCGGTCCAATCTTTGTTGGAGCAATTCAAGGAGATGTTCAACCAATTATCCAACCGATTGGATGTTTTGGTGGCTAACAGGCCCAAGACCCTCTCATCTACTATTGGGCTGGCAAAACTATGCGAGGCCTGCGATAAGAAGATCATCTTTCCTGCTCAGAATGTGCGACGGACCATAACAGTCAGCAACACCAAAGGTTCACCTTTATCCACTCCCACCAACGGTGCTGCATCTTCCGACAATGGCGCCTCCTCGACCGGTTCGACTCTCGTTCGTTGTAATGACGCATTCACTCCATGCCATCGCTGCAAACCATTGTTCACCATCCAAGCAGTGACAAAAGAGAGCGATGACAAGGCGGTGATGGACGAAAGTGAAGGAGAAGCGGATATTGAAGATGATTCAATTACTTGACGTTAAATTTACTTTTGAGGACAAGAGTTATTTTTAGGGGGAGGGAATGTTATGATTTTTTATTTTATTATTTTCTGAATTGTTGAGTTGTTTAAGTAATGGGTAGTTATTTGAATTTTAACTCTCCTAAAGAATAGGTCATAGTTATTAGTGGAGTCTATCTAGTGTTAGTGGGTAGTTATTTTTGAAGTTGTCTTGTATTATCTATTTAAACTTTCAAGTATTTGAATAAAAGTATGATATCAGACTAGAAAAGTTATCCCAAAAGGCACTTGTGCAAGAGGTCAGGCTTCCTCAGTAAAGCCATTTGAGGTCAGGCTTCCTCAGTAAAGCTAAATTCCATTTTTATTTATTGTGTTCGTAACAATCCTCCTTCATCTTCAACTATTTCTTCATTTTTTTCTGTTTCAGCTTTCTTTGTTTCGATTAGTTTTGATCTATTTCGGATTTCCCCAAATCTTATCTGTTTTGATCTTCTTCAACCCCTTTTTTTTCTGCATCTTCACCTACTACAATTTCTTCTGCATCTTTATTTTTTTTCCTTTTTTGCAATGATAACGTTGTCCACTCCTTTGGTTTTCCGGTCTACATTTTCTTCGTCATCTTCTGGTGTTTGTAGTTGCTGTCCTATTTCTGCTGCGTTGTGTTCTTCTTTTGCATTTCCTTCTTTATCTTTTTTTTTTTGATTTCTTCTTCTGCTCTTTCTATCCTTCCCTCTTCTGATTGTGCCTTTTTCTCCTTTTTTCTCCTTTCCTTGCTGCTGCCTTTTCTTTCTTATTTTGGTTTTCTTCTTCTTCATTTTTAAAATGCAACAACTTCATCATCTCGTTTTTCAATCTCCGTGTTCTCAACCACTCAATTGTTTGATCCAACACCGTCATCATTTTTTTCTAAACCTTCCCTTCGCTCACTAATTCCTACCTTTTTTTTATTTTTTCTTCTAGATCTGGACCAGAACCAGAAGCACCCCTTAGATCGGACGTGCTCTGATACCAAATTGATGGAACCAGAAAAATAACACTGAATTTATGGAGATAATGGAGGCCATGTCTCTTTTTACATACACTAATAAGCAGAAAATAAATCCCAAGAAACCTCAACTCCCCCTCAAACCAACAGACCTAGGCTCAAGAGTTCCCTAGAGGTCTCCCAATTTCTCCACTAAACCAATTCTGCATTCATGCATACCTCACTACACAAACTCATTCACCTTTTATCCTACTCACTAGAATATTCTAGAATAGCTAACTGACTCATTAATTTTTAGGCCCATCAATTAGCAAGCCCTGTGATTGTTTTCGGAGAAATGAAATGATTGGTGACTACAAAGTGCTGATTCATTGTTTTACCTGGATTATATTTTGCTGAGAAAGCATCCCCTCCTATTCTTTTAGCATAAAGCTCATGGTTTTTAACTTGGTATGAAAACTTAAAATTTTCAGGCCTTGGAGAAATATAAGTATGAGCAGTCCCTTGAGCATACAAGCCAGTTCATTGAAAAGTTGGAGAAAGAACTTGAAGAGTATCATCAGCACCTTGCGAAGTTTAAAAAAGGCAGAGAGGGTACAACGAAAATTGTTGGTTGGTATATTACTATGTTATATCCAATTGATGTTAATGAAGCTTGATTTAGAAATAAATATTTCATAAGAAAAATTGTTTTCTTGCTTCTTTCTGTCCTTCTGTAGAATATGTCATAACCTTTATATTAACTTGTTATTCAACTAATGTTTTGAAAGTGTGGCAGAGCCTATCAAGTAGGGTTTATGTAACAATGCGATTACACACTGCTTAATAGAAAAGCATAAGTAAAAGCAGAAATAATGAGAATAAATGGAAAATGTCTAAAATATTAAAGTTTTAAGTTTGCATATTGCTCCAATGGTGCATTTGGTCAGACACATTGTAAAATTGTGGTTTTTTATGTCAGGCATTGAGGAAGCATGATTCTATCTTTGCTGGACACAAATGTCACAATACATTAGGCTCGGACATCCAATTGGCTCTTGAGCAATGTAAGGTCCGACATTTTTATCTTTCTTAAAGTGGTATAAGTTTTGCAAGAGATGTCAAGTTGTCTATATATTAGGCATGAAAGCCTAATATTACAAAGGAAAAGGTTACACATTATGTCGACTTATATGCAATAACATGTTTTAAAATGACGGTGCTGTTGACATTGAATTACCTGTTTGGATAGTGGCTATATTGGTGGGGTTTCTTTGTTGGATATGTTGATATATTTTTGAAGCTTTGCTCACTTGATTTTTTTATTTTTGAATTCAAGAAACAGCCTCTTTGCAATTATGCAAGGGTAAGGCTGCGTACAAGGATTTCCTCCACCCTACACTCGCTAGTCAGGTTTAACGTGGTGTGATTTTTTTTTTTTTTAGGTTTTTTGGTGGTTTCTTTTGAAGGAGATCTTATTCTCTAAAAAAAAAAAACACGAGAAGAAGAACATTTGCTTTTCGTTTTTTCTAATGGGACTTTTTATAAATGTTACGTCATTATACATGTATTGATGGGACAAAATGTATATTTTGCTACCACTTATCTGGTTTGATTTCTGAACAGATGAATGCATGTTCCTGCAATCCTTCTCCCACACTATAACGATTCACGATTACATCAGTTACACAGTCTGTGCGTGATGAAATGTCAAGCATCCCACATATTCTGTTCCAAGGTCTTATTCATTACTTCGGATGTTACTGATTGAAGTTGCTCAAACCCTTTCACAGAATGTGACTGAAACACAGTTCGACATGACATGTCACATGACTTCCTTTGTAATAGGTTTCTTTATTATTTTTTTAAACAATGGTTACAGTGAAGTTGTGAATTATTTAAATCCATCTTTATTAACCCTATTCTAGTAACTTAGATTTTTGTTAATTATGTAACTTAGACATTGTGCTGTTGTGGTTAGCGTCCCTCTCTTTCTACTCCGGGTCCGGGTTCAACTCCCTGGTCTGCAATTTCTTAATTGGTTTGGAACTAAGATATTGTAGATGTTGATGTAACTATTAAAAAATGGGTTTATTATTTGTCATTTAAATGGGTAGTCCTCTTAGATGAATGTAGTGTATTTTTTTAAATTTTAAATTACAAACTTTTCCTCCACTTTCTCTTCCCCATAATTTGTTCCTTTATATCTCTTAAAAGGATATAAATATATATATTTTTAAAGGACACATACTTTTTCCTTAAAAAATATACCGATAAATTAAAATACAATAAAATTGATCTCTATTACTATAATAATAATAATATACATTAATAGAACGATCTAGTTGGCTTTAACAAACCTACATCTCATTGCACTATATAACAGAATATTGTTTGTAACAAATCCTATAAAGTCTTCAATATTTACGGCGTATTACAACTCAATCTTTATAAACCGTAAGAATTTCCTGCATGGCTAAATTTAGACTAGGCAAAACTTGTAAGTTTAGAAACTCACGTTGTTAAATTTTAAACTACATGATATTTTTTTTTTTTAAAATAACTGATAATTAATAGTAATTTCAAACAGAAAAAGGTAGGATGACATTCTCGTTGTTACAGCCAAAGACAGCATACATATAGTAGTTTCAAGCAAATCTGTTGCCTACATAAATCCCTCTCACTTGCACAAACAGACAAATCGTAACACAACGGAACCAAACCCAAACCAAAAAATGAGAATCCAACGGCCTCTCCATCTCCTACTATCCCTTGCCTTCTTAGCAGTCGCATTCTCAGCAGCCACCGTCGTAGAAAACGGCGGAACCACCCGCAGTGATGGCAACACTGATTTCATCCGGACGAGTTGCAACACCACGCTCTACCCGAAAGTATGCTACAGTTCCCTCTCTCGGCATGCCAAAGCTGTCCAACAAAACCCAGGCCAGCTGGCTCGTGTCGCCATAGCCGTTACCCTCTTGAAGGTCCAAAGGACGGCCTCCTACCTCTCCAACCTCACGCGCGAAGCCGACAACTCGCCCGCTGCCAAGGCAGTCCATGATTGCTTCTCGAAATTAGACGACGCCGTCGACCAAATCCGCGACTCACTGGAGCAGATGCGGAAGATAGGATCCTCCGGCGCTGGCGATGGCACCAGCTCGTTCCAATTCCAGATGAGCAACGTGCTGACGTGGATGAGCGCAGCGCTCACCAACGAGGAGACGTGTTTGGACGGATTCAACGACATATCAGAGGGTCCGGTGAAGACGGATGTATCCCGTCGAGTGACGAAGGTGAAGAAGATAACAAGCAATGCTTTGGCGTTTGCGAATAGCTATAGCAACAAGGGAATGCCTTGAAGTTTCAGATTCTTCGGTCTTATGTGATGTTGCACAAAAGATTAACATTTATAACGATGATCAAACTAACTAACTGATTAACATTTATTTTTCAAACAATTCACCAAACTCGTTTATTGATTGAATTAATGCAACATCTTCAATGCAACATTTTCAGGATTTAAATTTTTTTTTTTTTTGTGGAGATATTCAGGATTTAATTTTGCTACAATGTTAATGTATTTTTTATTATTATTATCATTCAATCTTGTATGGACAAGGCACTATATATAATAAGGGTTTTATTTTTCTTATGTCACGTAAGAGAAATTTTATTTCCTACTCTCTCTTCCATTTTCATGTTCTATTTTTTTTTTTTTAAAAACAAAGTGGGTCCCACAATTTGTTGTGAGAGTAGGAGAGAAGATTTATCTTATATGACATAAGAAAAATAAAACTAATATAATAAATGATTTAATGTTTCTACAATGAATGTAGATAAGTTATCTACATTCACTCCAAAAATAACGTCATTTTGGATAGAAAGATTAAAAAAGTTATAATGAGAAAGACTATTATAACACTGAAATAAATTATAATTACAAAAATACTTTGATTTTCATTCCAAAATGATATCGTTTTGAACTCAATGTAGATAATTTATCTACATTAACTGTAGAAAAATGAACCCTATAATAAAATTGATTACATTAATAATTGCATAAAATCTCAAATCATTAAAAATGTGACAATATATCTTTCTTTTTATCTTAACTTTTAAATTTAGATGGACCAACTCATTTGATTCACTAACTCGAACGAATTAGAGGGATGATTGAATCGTTGATTTGCATTCATTTCTTGATTACGTGAGTTCGTCTAAAATGACGTTTGTATTATTGAATGGATGAGAACAATCTCTTCGAAGTATATATCCTTAACTTAATGATTTTGCTCTCTTTACGTTTAGTATAATATATCTGTGAATGATCATATTTTACTTCTACTTCTCACTTGTTTCTCCCATTATAATTTTGCGCAGAAAAAGAGCAGCATATATGTTATTCACTAATCATCCTCTAGATGAGCTTAAATTACATTGATAGGAATGATTTACATTTTTACATAGTTTTTAAATATTAATCAGCAACATTTTATAATGCTCATTTATTAAAGGGTTTCGATTTTCTCATGTCGCATGAGAAAATTTTCTCATGTTGTAGACACATCTCATGTGGGGTCCACATCTATTAAAAAAATAAAAAAGTAAAAGAAAATATTGCACGAAAATCGAAGAGTCACTAGTACGAGAAAACAACTCTCCTATGACATGAGAAAATGTTTTCCCTTTATTAAATATGGTGAATATGGTTTGCTACGATAGTTTGTGGGCTGCAATGGATTTATGTTTTAACATATTGCAGCGAAGAGAACTACCCTCCGGGTGGCCTCATGCACGCTAGTGAATTGAAGTTATTTTTGTTTTGGGTCATTTGTTTTTTGGTAACCAAGAGTATGTCATTTTAAATGATATAAGTTGTGTCATTTCATAGATACAAAGAAGTGAGACCCACACCTTTATTAAATGACATCAGCCAAGGAAGGGTCAGGATAGACATCAACCAAGGAAAGGCTAAGATAGACAATGCTACAACTGGGATACAACCCGACGGAGCTACTATAATTAGAATAATCTGTGGACCAAACAACAACTGAGATAAATGCTCCCTTGAATGGGAGGCAAAAATAAAGTCAAACAATGATAAAATTAAATCAAATGCAAGTCATATCAGACTTGAATAACACCATAAACATATGTGGGAATAAAATAAAATTGGCCAAATACAAGTCATAAAAGAAAATCAAAATAAAAACAAAAAATCACCGAAGAAGAAGAAAACAGAGCCGGAAGAAACAAGATTCAGCCGGAAAGGAGGTCTCTCGCGCCATCATATGCAGAGGGAAGATGTTGCTGTACAGAAAAATGAGCGACTCCTTTCCGACGAGTGCGCCGGTTATTAGAGGTGCGGCTAGAACGGCGGTGTGCGTGCGGGGAAGACGATTCGATCAGTGGTGTTTAGCGGTTGAAAAGTCGTTGGATAAAATTTTGGCAGTGGACTGTGGCGGTGACTGGATGAATAGGGACGATGAGAATTGCTGCTATGCAGAGAGGTAGAGATGGTTTTGGCCAGTGCTAGATGTTTATAGTGGTTGGGTGTTCGATGGAAGACAAGAACGAGAAGAAGAAACTAAGAGAAGTAGAGAGAGAAAGGGAACAAACGCGAAAGCAAATCCCTCACGGTGGGTTATATCTCTCTCCTACAATCTTAAGATTATAGAAAAGAGAAATAAAGAAAGGTGGACAAGGAATCATCTCGTTAAGCTCTAGATACCATGTAGAGAAACAAGAGATGAAAGAAATATTAAAATAAATCTGTACATTGAATCCATTCAGAAGAGTAGAATATATAAAAAAAACACTAATGACTTTAACCCAGATGACTTTAATCCAGATCTAACCTAAATCCTAATGAAATAAAGAAATAGATCTTTACAAATAATAAAGATATTCTGAAGATATTCTTTCCAATAATTTCTTTTAAATGATATCTTATTCTCTAAAAAAACACACACACAAAAGAAGAACAACAATTTGCTTTTCGTTTTTTCTAGTAGGACTTTTTATACATGTTACGTCATTATACATGTATTGTTGGGACTCAATGTGTATTGCTTATTTTGCTACCTCTTATCTGGTATGATTTCTGAACAAATGAGTGCAAGTTCCTGCTCCACTACTGTAACAATTAACGATTACATCAGTTACACAGTATGTGATGGAATGTCAAGCATCTCACATATATTCCAATGTCTTATTCATTACTTCGGATGCTAATGATTGAAGAAGGATTGCTGAAACCCTTTCCCCGAATGTGGCTGAAACAAAGTTCGACAAGACACGACTTCCTTCGTAATAGGTTTTGTTGAGATATATAGATGTGCAACCCCTTTCCCCCCTTTGAATGTGTTGTATCTGAAACAAAGTTCCACTTTCTCTTGACAAGACACGACTTCCGTGTTGAGATATATAGTCGGTTGTAATAGGTTTCATGTCCTTCCTGGTGGAATCCGAAGGTATAGCAAGTGCTGAAACTAATAAATGATTTTTCTTTATTATTCTTTTAAGCAATGGCTCCAAAAGAAGTTGCGAATTATTTAAATCCATCATTATTAACCCTACTCTAGTAACTTAGATTTTTTGTTGAGTATGTAACTTAGACATGGTGCTGTAGTGGTTCGTCCCACCCTTTCTACTCCAGGTCCGGCTTCAACTCCTTGGTCTGCAATTTCTCAATTGGTTTAGAATGAAGATATTATTGTAGATGTTGATATAACTATTAAAAAATATACAGATAAATTAAAATACAATAAAATCTCCCTTTGATTTATTTTTATTTTTCAATAAAATCTATATGGCCGTAATAAACTTGCAACTAGTGGCACTATATCAGAATATTTTCTTTTAAAAATCTTCGGTATCATTTACAAATAAGGTCTGTCTGTATTCCTAATGAGAAAATAAGAATATACTCAAAAATGAAAAATGAAATATGATTTTTTTTTTTATTTCTATTATTATGATCAAAATGTACAATAATAGAAAGATCAAGATGGCTGTAACATATGTACAAATCATTGCACAATGCAAAAACAGAGTAGTGGTTGTAACAAATCATGTAATAAATTTTCAAAATTTGCAAATACACCCCGTAATGTAATCTGTATTACATCTCAACTGTTAAAACCGTGCTTATCGACAAGTCATAGGAGAGTTTTCTGCACGCGTCATGTAAGCTAATTAGAGTTTTAGACAGAAAAGGAATGATAGCATTCTCGTTATTACAGCCAAAGATAGCATACATATTGTAAATTCACGCGAATCTGTTGCCTATACAAACCGCCATCACTAGCACAAATAGACAAATCGTAACACAACGGAACTAAACCCAAACCCAAACCAAAAAATGAGAACCCAACGGCCTCTCCATCTCCTACTATCCCTCGTCTTCTTGGCAACCGCATTCTCAGCGGCCACCGTTGTAGAAAATGACGGAACCACCGGCAATGATGGCAACACTGAATTCATCCGGACGAGTTGCAACACCACGCTCTACCCGAAAGTCTGCTACAGTTCCCTCTCTCGGCATGCCAATGCTGTCCAACAGAACCCTGGCCAGCTGGCTCGCGTCGCCATAGCCGTTAGCCTCTTGAAGGTCCAAAGCGCGGCCTCCTACCTCTCCAACCTCACGCGCGAAACCGACAACTCGCCCGCTGCCAAGGCAATCCATGATTGCTTCTCGAGATTAGACGACGCCATCGACCACATTCGCGACTCCCTGGAGCAGATGCGGCAGATAGGATCCTCCGGCGACGGCAATGGCACCAGCTCATTCCGATTCCAGATGAGCAACGTGCTGACATGGATGAGCGCGGCGATCACCAACGAGGGGACGTGTATGGAAGGATTAAACGATGTATCGGAGGGTCCGGTGAAGACGGATGTATCCCGTCGGGTGACGAAGGTGAAGAAGATAACAAGCAATGCTTTGGCGCTTGCGAATAGCTATAACAACAAGGGAATGCCTTGAACTTTGACATTTATGATTTTCATATTGTGATGTTGCACCCAGGCCTTTTCAATGCAAAACCCATATATAGGGATCATCAAACTAACTAACTGATTAACATTTATTTTTCAAACAATTCTCCAAACTCGTTTATTGATGGAATTAATGCAACTTTTTCAGGATTTGATTTTGCTACAATGTTAATGTATTTTTTTTATTATTATTATCATTCAATCTCGTGTGGAGACAAGACACTATATATATAATAAAATTGACTACATTAATAATAATTGTATAAAGTCTCAAATCATTAAAAATGTGAAAATATATCTTTATTTTTTCTTAAATTTTAAATTTAGATGGATCAACTTATTTAATTCACTAACTCAAATGAATTAGAGGGAGGATTGAATCGTTGATCTGCATTAGAGTTTTATTTCCGTGAGTTCGTCTAAAATGACGTTTATGTTTGGGTTATTTACTATTGCATGGATGAGTACAAATGTTCAAAACTAAGTGATTTTGCTCACTTTATGTTTAGTATAATATATCTGTGAAAGATCATATTTTGCTTCTACTTCTCACTTGTTTCTCCTATTACATTTTTGCGCAGAAAAAGAGCAGCATATATGTTATTCACTAATAACCAATATTTTTTTTTTTTTTTTTTTGCAAATAATATTTTTAGAGTCATGAATTATTGAATTTCATAGCATTTGCCCATCTTGGCCGGGTGTATGTTTGAATTATAATGATCCGCTTTTGGTTGTTGTTCTGCTTTGAATTTGCAGCTGGATATTTGGAGAGGATGTATTCTATTTAACTCGATCTTATATGCATCATTATTCGTAAATAATGTTTCTTGTTTTTATTATTAGCACATTTCATAGCACCACATAATTTAGTATGTTTTTCCTCTCAACATAAGATTCCAACTATTTAATCAACCGATGACATAAAAGAAATTTCCAATCGGTATTTTTTTTGTTCAAAAATAATTAATGAAATAGGTATTTTTGTATTTTTATTTTATTTTAAAAGTTAAAACATAACACAAAAATAACTTAAATATGTTCCCTAAATTGATTCTAAAAAGTTATAATTCTTAGAATTATTTTTATAAAAATGTCTTATCAAATAGATTTTTTTATTTTTTTTCTAAAAAGAAAAAAATAGTTTTTACGAAAGGAAGTTTCAATATTATTTGTAACAAATCATATAAAATCTTCAATATTTACGGTGTATTACAACTCAATCTTCTTAAACCGTTAGAATTTTCTGCATGCGTACTGGAGGCTCAATTTAGACTACGCAAAAGATGTAAGTTTAGAAACTCTCGTTAAATTCTAAACTGCATGATATTTTTCTAAAAATAACTGATAATTAATAGTAATTTCAAACAGCCAAAGAAAGCGTACATATAGTAATTTTAGGCGAATCTGTTGCCTATATAAACCGCTCTCACTTGTACAAACAGACAAAACGTAACACAACGGAACCAAACCCAAACCAAACCAAAAAAATGAGAATCCAACGGCCTCTCCATCTCATACTATCCCTCGTCTTCTTGGCAGCCGCATTCTCAGCGGCCACCGCCGTAAAAAATGGAGGAACCACCGGCAGTGATGGCAACACTGATTTCATCCGGATGAGTTGCAACATCACGCTCTACCCGAAAGTCTGCTACAACTCCCTCTCTCGGCACGCCAATGCTGTCCAACAGAACCCTGGCCAGCTGGCTCGCGTCGCCATAGCCGATAGCCTCTTGGAGGTCCAAAGTGCGGCCTCCTACCTCTCCAACCTCACGCGCGAAGCCGACAACTCGCCCGCTGCCAATGCGATCCATGACTGCTCCTCGAAATTAGACGATGCCGTCGACCAAATCCGCGACTCACTGGAGCAGATGCAGAAGATAGGATCCTCCGGCGCAGGCGCCGGCGAGGGCACCAGCTCGTTCCGATTCCAGATGAGCAACGTGCAGACGTGGATGAGCGCAGCGCTCACCAACGAGGGGACGTGTTTGGACGGATTCGACGACGTGTCGGAGGATCCGGTGAAGACGGATGTATCCCGTCGGATGACGAAGTTGAAGGAGATAACAAGCAATGCTTTGGCGCTTGCGAATAGCTATAGCAATAAGGGAATGCCTTGAGTTTTGACATTTATGATTTTTTGTTCCCATTCCCACATTTCAGATTCTTCAGTCTCTTGTGATGTTGCACGGAGTCCTTCAATGCAAATCCCATTTGTAGGGATCATCAAACTAACTAATTAACTGATTAACATTTATTTTTCAAACAATTCACCTTTTTGATTGAATTAATGCGACATTTTCAGGATTTAATTTTGATGCAATGTTATTGTATTTTTTTTATTATCATTCAATCTTGTATCGACATGACACTATATATAATAAAAGCGAAAAGTATTTGCACTTTTAGATGACATGATTTATATCATTTCCCTGTCACAAAGCAGTGAGACCGACGCATTTTTTTTTACTCTCTCTTCTCATTTACCTATCTTTTTCTCTCACTTAAAATGACACAAATTTATCTCCTTTAAAATGACACATACTTTTTGCCATAATAAAATTGACAACATTAATAATAATTGTATAAAATCTCAAATCATTAAAAATGTTACAATATAACTTGTTTAATTCACTAACTCGAATGAATTTAATCAACTCTCAGCATGCGTCTCTAATAGTAGAGAAAGGATTGCATCGCTGATTTGATTTGTGTTTATGTCTTGCTTCCGTGAGTTAGTCTAAAACGAAGTTTTTGTTTTGGCAATTTACCAATCGGATTGCATGAACGAGTACAATCTGTTCAAAGTATATCCTGAATTGAAAGATTTTGCTCTCTTTATGTTTAGTACAATATCTCTGTAAATGATCATGTTTTACTTCTATTTCTCACTTGTTTCTCCGATTATATTTTTGCGCAGAAAAAGAGCAACATGTTATTTACTAATGACTAATAATATTTTGAGTCACGAATTTCATAGCATTTACCATCTTGGCTTTGAATGTTTGAATGATAACAATCTGCATCTGGTTACTTATTTGCTTTGAATATGATTTACAGCGGCGGATTTGGGGACGATTTATTCTATTTAACACAATCTTATCTGCATTCATTATTCGTAAATAAAGTATATTGTTCCCCCTTAATATGTTAAATTAAAAATATAAAAATTATCGCACTCACAATTATTTTTTACAGAACTACATGCCTTTGACTTCCTAATCACACATTGACAATTTATAGATTCTTCGGTCTTATTTATCTAGAGGTTATATTAGTAGGGTTTCTTTGTTGGATATCTTGATAGGTTTTGGAAGCTTTCCTCATTTGATATGCTTTTTTTTTTTGGAATTTTCATTTTTTTTCCAAGATATCTTATTATCTAAGAAAAAAAAGGAAAAAAAAAACACAAAGAGAAATATATCCCCATAACGCGGGGTGAGAATGAATCTCAATAAACTTAGAATTTATGTAGAAATCTCCACCCACAAGTTCACTTCGTTCAATAAAAGTCAAATAACATAGCATAACCTACATCATATACCTCAAATCACAACACCCATATATACCAAAAATATACTGTCATAAAATATGCACCCAGTACACTAAGATCACATATGCACCCCGTACACTCTGTGTCTAGTTCAATTTGTGAACCCAGTTCACTAATATCACACGTACACCCAGTACACTTCGTGTATGTATGAAATATCTAAAAGATATAATGTGCACCCTGTATACTAAGATCACATGTCTATATCTCAAATATATCTCATCACATCATGTCACAACCTATCACCTCATATATCATATCACAACATATCATATCCCAATATATCATATCACACATATGCATGAACTATATGAATACAATTATACTAAGCATCTATATTCATCATAGCATATATCTATACGAATCATCATCCAAACGGACTATGGTGGAACAACATACTAGAGAAAACTCAAAAAACATCCAAGAGCTTATGTGACAAAAACTTTTCTTTGAAAAGTAACCTGAAATACCTACTATGCTTCACTTGCCACATGATCTTTCAAAGTCAACTATCTTGATTGAACACTAGAGTCTTGAATAAGAATATAATTAAACCACCCTATGCATCTTACTCGTGATTAAAGAAATCAACATATTTATATGTAAATTTCAAAACTAACTTAATGGTGGCTCACATGATTATTCCAACACTTAATCTTGTTTATTCCAATTCATGCCATTTAAAATAAGTCCTTAACATTATATCTTGTGTCTACAAGTTCTAGTAAAATAAGACCTACACTTGAATACTAGGCCAACTAGGTTTTTAAACCTAAAACCTACTTGAACACTCTTGAATTCACTTGATATATAGTACAAGACACTCATGACTTGAAACTACACAACATCCTAAGTCATGTTTGCCTAACATGGCCGAGTTTATATTCATAAGGTTTCATGATCTCAACTTGTCTTCCAATCAAATCCTATTGGTTCCATATACTAATATGTCATCAAAGATCACTAATTCACATAGACCATTCATCAAACATGCGATCTTCATCTTTTACGGCCTTAAAGCCGAATGGCTATTTGGAAAAACAACCTACCCACATGCTTGATTATTTTATATTAATTCTCCAATCAACTTCCAATGGGTAGAAACACAATTAACCAACACTCAATTCACACCTGAATTTTTGATATGTTATAATACACATGAATAAATTTAATTTAGTACAAACCACACTCAATTTGGAGTCCTATAACCCCACGTATGCCTTTTTCAAAATAGATGCTAGATTTGTCTCTATTAGGATTTATCAACCTCTTTACAACTTCCAATGATTCAAACATAATTCAATCAACTCCACGAATATCAAAGACCATAAATACACATATCCATGTTCAGCCATGTTCATCCAATGATTCAAACATAATTCAATATTTCATGTTCAGCCATGTTCATCCAAAAATCTAAAATTATAACCTGAAAAATGTCAGGTATAACCGTTTAAACTTGAGTTTCTTAACACCATTGCACTTCAAATCATCTAGAGATCATTCTCCAAGTTTCAAATCATGAAAATAATCAACTTTTCTTCCAAGAACAGTACATAGGTCGAAGGTTTTAAGGAGGAAAAATAAGAGATTTAAAGCTTCAAAGAAGAAACTAAAACCATAAAAAGATTCCTAAGGTTGTAAGGAAGATTTCTTGTGAAATAGTCATGATGTTTTTGTGAAGTATTCTAAGAGAAATGAGCTCTCAAAGCTCTTTAATGGTGGCCGGACTATGAGGAGAAAAAAGAGCAGAAAATTTCATGGGAGGTGAGAGTGAAATACGAAAATTTAACCTAGAAACATTTAAAAGCTAACTAGCCACTTTTTTTTTTTTTTTTTTTACTTTTCTTGATTTCCAACCAATTGAATTTTCTAACTTCGTTACCAATATTCTTTTCTTTTTAAGACGTGCAATAAACAAGGAGTAAATGGAAGAGATAGAATCGACCTAAGTGCATAAAAATCAAGGTAATTAGTAATTACGCTTACTTTATTAACTTAGTCATTATTTTGACCTATACAAATTTTTATTGGTTGTTTTTTATAGAACTTTGACCTAATTTTAATAATTAATCTAATCATAATTAAACTAACCGAAGACCACATTAATTGTATAGAATTTGCTAAACAAATTGATTATACCTCCAAATCAAGTTTAGACTTAATTTTGCCTATTTGCAAAATGGTCCCTACGCTTATATATTTGTACTTTCCCCTTTGAATCCTAATTGACTTGCTCGGCACGAATTGTATCCTTGTACATCTTATTATCTTGATTTCATGATCAATAATTGATATTATTTGACACAACTTGTCACCATTTCCGTGAACATATATATACTACTTGATTCCTTGTAAAGTTGACTTAATCTTTTGAACACTTCCTTGATTTCATTGTTCAACCTAACTTGATATTAAGGGCTATTATAGATATGTTGATAGATTTCCTTGTAAATATTAGAATTGCAAAGAACCAACAGAAACGAAACAAAATCAACGTAGAATAAATTGCCCACAACCTAATTGACGACGATAATTTAGGAAGGGGTTGCAGTCATCAGGCTGATGGTCTAACAAAAATAACTTAATAAGCTCTTTTGGTTGGTTAAGAGATAATTTTATTGGGTTTTATATTTCTCATTCAACATGAGAATTCAAAAAGTATGTGGGACCCGTATGTTAAAAAAAATTATGTGTACGATCCAGATTAGCACGAAAATCGAAGGGTGTGTAGAAAAATTCAAATTCTTTAAATGAGAATTATAAAACCCAATTTTATTAGATGTACTGGATTCTCTTTCTTTTTCACATTTTGTCAGCATCCTAACAGATCAGATCACCATATCAATTACTAGCTACTGTTGACATGAAACACAAAACCTTGGAAATAGGAAATGGAACTTTGGATAAATGGGGAGGAGCCAGCTCTCGCGTCCAGCTTTGCAAATCATGAGGCTGTCAAAAATTTGAAATACAGAAAAAACAAAATAAAAAAACTTTTAATCACTATGATGAATCAACCGATAATATAAAAACAAAATTTCCAATAGTTATTTTTTTTGTTTTAAAAGTTGTTTTTTAAAAAAATGTTTTTAAAAATAATTAATGAAATAGGTATTTTTAGTATTTTTTTTGTTTTAAAATTTAAATGTTAAAACACAATACAAAAATAACTATTTTTTTTTTTGGTAAACCAAAAATAACTATAAAGTCTTCAATATTTACGGCGTATTGGAGGCTAAATTAGACTAGGCAAAACTTGTAAGTTTAGAAATTCAAGTTGTTAAATTTTAAACTGCGTGATATTTTTCTAAAGATAACTGATAATTACTAATAATTTCAAATAGAAAAGGAATGATGATGGCAGTCTCGTTGTTACCGCCAAAGATAGCGTACATACAGTAAATTCACGCGAATCTGTTGCCTACATAAACCGCTCTCACTTGCACAAACAGACAAATCGTAACACAACGGAACCAAACCTAAACCCAAACCCAAACCAAAAAATGAGAACCCAACGGCCTCTCCATCTCCTACTATCCCTCGTCTTCTTGGCAGCCGCATTCTCAGCGGCCACCGCCGTAGAAAACGGAGGAACCACCAGCAGTGACGGCAACACGGATTTCATCCGCACGAGTTGCAACACCACGCTCTACCCTAAAGTCTGCTACAGTTCCCTCTCCCGGCATGCCAACGCTGTCCAACAGAACCCAGGCCAGCTGGCTCGCGTCGCCATAGCCGTTAGCCTCTTGAAGGTCCAAAGCGCGGCCTCCTACCTCTCCAACCTCACGCGCGAAGCCGACAACTCGCCCGCTGCCAAGGCTGTCCATGATTGCTTCTCAAAATTAGACGACGCCGTCGACCAAATCCGCGACTCCCTGGAGCAGATGCGGAAGATAGGATCCTCCGGAGCCGGCGATGGCACCGGCTCGTTCCGATTCCAAATGAGCAACGTGCTGACGTGGATGAGTGCGGCGCTCACCAACGAGGGGACGTGTATGGAAGGATTAAACGACGTATCGGAGAGTCCGTTGAAGACGGATGTATCCCGTCGGGTGATGAAGGTGAAGAAGATAACAAGCAATGCTTTGGCGCTTGCGAATAGCTATAGCAACAAGGGAATGCCTTGAACTTTGACATTTATGATTTTCATATTGTTCCCATTCCCACATTTCAGACTCTTCGGTCTCGTGGTGTGATGTTGAACAGAGGCCTTCAATGCAAACCATTTATATATAGGGATCATCAAACTATGTAACCGATTAACTGTTTGTTTTTCAAACAATGCACCAAACTCATTTATTGATTGAATTAATGCAACATTTTCAGCATTTAATTTTGCTGCAATGTTATTGTGTTTTTATTATTATCATCATTCAATATTGCATTGAAACTATATATATAATAAAATTGACTACATTAATAATCGCATAAAATATAAAATCATAAAAAATATGACAATATAACTTATTTAATTCACCAACTCGAATGAATTTAGTCAACTCTGGGCATATGCCTCGCCTCTGATAGTAGAGGAAGGATTGCATGGTTGATTTGATTTGCATTTATGTCTTGCTTACACGAGTTCATCTAAAATGAAGTTTTATGTTTAGGTAATTTACCAATCGGATTGCATGGACGAGTACAATCTATTCTAAGTATATCGTGAAATGGATGATTTTGCTCTCTTTATGTTTACCACAATATCTCTGTAAATTATCATGTTTCACTTCTACTTCTCACTTGTTTCTTCGTTTATATTTTTTTTTTTGCAGAAAAAATAGCTGCATATTATTCACTAATAACTAATAACATTTTTGGAGTCACGAATTTCATAGCATTTACTTACCAACTTGGCTTTGAATGTTTGAATGATAATGATCTGTTTCTGGTTACTGTTTTGCTTTGAATTTAATTTGCAGCTGGGCATTTGGGGATGATTTATTCTATTTAACTCGATGTTATATGCATTCATTACTCATAAATAAACTTTCTTGTTTTTGCCCCCTAATATGTTAAATTAAAAAACTAAAATTATCGCAGTCACAATTATTTTTTACAGAACTAGCTACAATATGCCTTTGACTTCCTAATCACACATTGAAAATATATAGATTCTTCGGTCTTATTTGTCTAAAGGTTATATTAGTCGGGTTTCTTTGTTGGATATCTTGATAGATTTTGGAATCATTCCTCACTTGATATGTTTTTTTTTAGAATTTTGATGGTTTTTTTTATTACCAGAATATCTTATTATCTAAGGAAAAAGGAAAAACAAAAAAGAAAAACAAATGAAGAACAACATTTGCTTTTTGTTTTTTAATGGGGCATTTTATAGATGTTATGTCACGGACACGACACGGGACACGACACACCACGTCGACACATTAATTCTAAAAAATGGCATATTTTGACACGTTGGGACACATTTTGATATTAAATAATATTTTTAATATATATAATATATTTATATTTAATATATATAACAGTTCACAATAAATCATATAACCAATCAAATATTCAAATTTCATAATATAAATATAAACAAAAATAATTTTTCGTACCTTGTTAATTTTTCATGTCAAATTTCATAACAAAAAAAATTGATTTATAAATGATTTTTTTATTTTTAGTTAATAAAATAAAATTAAGACTAAAAAAAAATGTGTCTGAGCTTTGACCACGGGTCCGAAATAGTTGACTGCGTGTCAAAAAAACGTGTCGGAGCGTGTCCGTGTTTGATAGGTCATTATACATGGATTGTTGGGACTTAATAAATATTACTTGTTCTGCTTCCTCCTTGTTTGGTTTGATTTCTTTTTTTCGAAATATTGTAATTGGTTCATTGTTGCGCGAATAGTCCAAATCGGGGCAAATTCGAGATTAAGACTTTAAACCCTTCCAAAAGTTATATTAGGGAGGATCAAACATGCTCTCATCCTACCTGCTCAGCTCTCATGCGCCAACTAAGCTACCACATGTCTGGTTTGATTTCTGAACAGATAAGCACGAGTTCCAACTCCATTAGTGTAACGATTACATTAGTTACACAGTCTGTAAGGGAATGTCAAGCATCCTACAGATTCTACCACACTTTGGAAACATGTCTATTAGCATATTTCATAGCACCACAGAATTTAGTATGTTTTTCCTCTCAACATGAGATTCCAACTACTTACCTTGCTCAAGTGCACCTAAATCAACACAAGCAGATGAAACAGAACCATGGTTATCTCATCAGGGAAAACTCCTATACCTTGCATTTCCCTAAACAATCCAATGGCGGATGCAGAACATCCTAATGTTGCATACCCTCCAATCATAATAGCACTCCATGTCACCGAATCTTCTTTGGATTTTCATGAAGCACCTTCCTAGCAAACTCAACCCCTTCATCGCAACAACAATATATGTGAATCACATGGTGTTTTGAACATGGAGATCATCCTCAAATCCAAACTTGAACACAAACCCATGAACTGATTTTCTCAAACTCAAACTGATAAGGCTAGCATGGGACTTGAGTATAAAACTGTTATGGACCTGTACGAAAGGCCCATATGATCGGCCCATTTAGACAACCCGGCAACAGGGGACTCGGCAACAGGCAACCCGGAGATAGTGAAACGGATCGCGTTAAAGGCATGTAACGCATTATACGTTACCACCCAATAAACGGCCGACCAGCTGTAATGACCGTCTCGTCATGACAGCTCAGATCCACGTATGCTCCTCATATAGCCGCCCCTATAAATAAGAGGGCGATTTGAAGGTAAAAGGACAGTCTAATTTCACTCACGATCATGACCATATCATGATCATATTCACACACTCTACTTGATACACAGTGATCAGCTAGATTCAAGGGTGTCTATACAATAGATATTCCTGAACAGAGCATTACGATCCAGATTAATTCGTCAGCCAAATTGGGCTGAACATTTCTATCTTAAGGACGGAACAAAAACTGGCAAGACCAACATTTTCAAGATTTAATTTTGCTACAATGTTAATGTATTTTTTATTATATTATTATTATCATTCAATCTTGTATGAACAGTATACACTATATATAATAAAATTGACAACATTGATAATAATTGGATATAATCTCAAAACATTAAAACTGTGACATTATATCTCTCTTTTTTTCCTTAACTTTTAAATTTAGATGGACCAACTTATTTAATTCATTAACTTGAATGAATTTACTCAACTCAACGTGGCTTGGGTTGACATATACTTGGACAACTTCAACGGTTCGGTCCATTAGGAAATGTGGATGCTGAGGGACAAGGTTGTATTCCCGAGCAAACATGCAGAATGTGTTATTTTGTTGTCTTCCTGCATCGTTGAGAGTAGAGGAAGGATTCAATCATTGATTTACATTCATGTCTTGCATCCATGAGTTCGTCTAAAACGACGTTTGTGTTTGGGTATTTTATTATTTGGGTTGCTTGGATGAATACAATTTGTTCGAAGTATGTCCAGAACTGAATGATTTTTCTCTATTTGTGTTTAGTACAATATCTCTGTGACAATTCACTAATATGAACAATGATAATGTTTTACTTCCACCACTCACTTGTTTATGTTGGAATGGTATTGGGGAGCCCAAACCTTTTGCAAAGGATTGTTCATCAATGGGTCATGCGATAAATCATAATAAGTAGGCCGACACCACATCTCAACCCAAAATCTTAAGGCTGTAGGTTTATGAATCTTTTGCACTTATATGGTTATCACTTGGTCTATGTCTAGCCTATGTGGAACTTACTTCACAACTACTCACTCACACTTGATTATTTCCAATGTCCTCCCCTCAAGTGTGAGGCCCAATTACATCATGCTCCTCCCCCCTAAGGTCAACTTCTACGGAAGTCTTTTTTTTTTTTTTTCTTCAAATATTAGGGTCACACTAGCCTTCTGCGGAGGCCTTACCCTCGCCATTTTACTTGGTCCCAGCCAAACCTTTAGCTCTGATACCAGAGTTGGGAATGGTACGGGGGAGCCCAAACCCTTTGCAAAAGATTGTTCATCAATGGGCCATGCGATAAACCATAATAAGTGGGCCGACACCACATCTCAACCCAAAATCTTAAGACTGTAGGTTTATGGATCTTTTGCACTTATATGATTATCACTTCGTCTATGTCTAGCCTATGTGGAACTTACTTCACCCCTACTCACTCACACTTGATTATTTCCAACGCTCTCTCCGCTAATATTTTTGCGCAAAAAAAGAGCAACATGTTATTCACTACTGACTATTAATAATTTTAGAGTCGTGAATTTCATAGCAATTAGCCATCTTGGCCAGGTGTATGTTTGAATGATCAGCTTCTGGAAGATGTTATGCTTTGAATTTGCAGCCGGGTATTTGGGGAGGATGCACTTACCCATTTTTTTCTTAATATGTTAAATTAAAAATTAAGGCACTGACAATTATTTTTTACAAAACTACTTGACTTTCACTTGCTAATAACTCATTGAGAATATATAGATTTTTAAGTTATAACAGCAATCATCTTTTCTTGATGAGCTTAAACTACGTTGATAGGAATGATTTACACCATTATATATAGGGAAATAATACTCTCATGCTACATGAGACAACATCATTTTCCTACACAAATTCGTTTTCCGTGCCAATTAATTTTTCTTTTCTTTTTAAATATAGATTATGGGACCCACATTCAACTTCTCTTTACTTTTTTTTCTCTCCTATAATCCTACAACATAAGAAAAGTTAAACCCTTATATATATAATGCTTGTTTTGTTAAATATTCACTATATTTGATTCATATGGTTAGCTATGATAGTATGCAAACTGCTCTGGGTTTATGCCTTGACATATTGCATCTTAGAGGACTAACCTCTGGTTGTCCTCATTCATGTAAAGAATCTTGGGATACACCACCCCAAAAGCTAGCTCAAAGGGTGGGAGTGCCCAAAGCCTTATAAACTCCACATTAGTTGCTCATACAATCAATGTGGGACTATATATCTCAACAATTCATACTACTAATTGAAGCTATAATTTATGTTTTCTATCTAGGGACTAATTCTCTTTTATATAAAGATCGATGTAGTAGTTATCCCTCTTTTCTTTTCTTTTCTTTTCTTTTTCATTGAGAAATGAAAGGATTCGTGCTTGGAGTGGATGATTTAAAAACTACAAAGTGTTGATTCATAATTTTAAATTGGAATATATTTTGTTGAGAAAACATTAGGATCTTATGGTTTCTAACTTACCCTGAAAACCTAAAATTTCCAGGCCTTGGAGAAATATAGCTATGAGGAGTCCCTTGAGCATACAAGCCAGTTCATTGAAAAGTTGGAGAAAGAACTTGAAGAGTATCATCAGGACCTTGTAAAGATTAAAAAAAGGGAAAGAAGGTAGAATGAAAGATGTTGGTTGGTATGTTACTATGTTATTGCCAATTGATATAAATGATGCTTAATTTAGAAAAAAAAAAAAATTCATAAGAAAATTTGTCTTGCTTATTTCTATCTTTCCGTAGAATATGTCAAAACCTTTATATTAGTGGATGTTGGATGGTCCTTTGAAGTCAAGCAGAATAGGTATTAGTGTTAGCACGTCGATCAGTGGTTTGTTACGCCCGGAGGGGTTAGAGGATGTGTTCTGAATAGCTAACTGTCTAGCGATTGCAGGACTGCCTATTATTGACTTGCGTCATTGTGTACCGAGCAGGAGTTGGCTGGTATGGCAGTATGATTGTTCAGATGTCTCTAAGCCTTTGTTTAGGAGTTGATTTTAGGAGAGAAAAAAAAAAAGGGAGGGAGGGTTTTAGTAAACCCTTATCTTATTTGTGAGTTTAAAAAAGGAGGGGAAGAATTTGAGAATTTTTACTGAACCATCCAAAACTCTCTTTTTTCTTGAAATCAAAATTCCACCAATTTGGAGGGTTTGAGGGGGAATATTAAAAATTACTTACCTACCCTTAGCATTAAAATGTGAAAACTATGTAATTGTGAATATTTTTAAATGCGATATTAATAGAAAAATCTCAAATACCGACAAAAAATATTTCGTCAAAAAATAGTAATGAAATTTTTGATGAAAATCATATACGTCAAAAAAATCTCATCAAAACTAAAGATGAAATTAGAGACGGAACCATATTTTGCCATAATCACTCGCATAAATTTTTTACGGGAAAAAAATTCAGTCAAAATTGTTGATAGAATCGAAATTCCGTTGAAAATTTTAACGAAAATATTTCCGTCCAAAATTTTGACGAAACATATTTCCATCGAAAAGTTTCGACGTAAAATAATTACGTCGAAATTTTTACGTAAAATATTTCCATCAAAATTTGTAACTAAAATATTTCTGTTAAAAAATTTGACGAATTTTCTTTTTGTAAAAATTCTTTACGGAATATACATTTTGCCAAAATATTTCTCAAAAAAACATTTTTATCGAATTTTTTGACAAAAAAATATTTCCAACAAAATTTTCAGCGAAACACATTTCTATCGAAAATTGTTGACGGCAAAAAATTTCATCAAATTTCTTAACAGAATTTAAATTCTGCCGAAAGTTTTTGACGGAAATATTTTCGTTAAACTTTTTGCAAAAGAAATTTCTGTCAGATTTTTTAACGAAACACCTTTCCATCGAAAATCTTAAACGAAAAATATTTTCGTTAAGTTTTTTGATAAAAAACATTTCCATCAAAATTCTCAACGGAACGCATTTCTGTCAAAAAGTTTCGACAGGAAATATTTCCATAAAAAATTTTGACGAAAAATATTTCGACAAAAAATTTTGACGGAAAAAATATTCTGTCAAAATTCTTTATAGAATCTAAATTTTGTCGAAAGTTTCGAATTAAACATTTCTCTCAAAATCTCTTACAAAAAAATTCCTGCCAAATTTTTGTCATAACACGTTTCCATCGAAATTTTGAACGGAAAATGTTCTGTCAAATTTTTTGAAAGAATTCTTTTTTCGTTTAAAACATTTGATGGAGGAAATCATTTTCGTCAAAACTTTTAATGGAAACTAAACTTCGTTGAAAATTTCGATAAAATATTATTTTTGTAAAATTTTCATCGGTTGAAAAATCCGTCGCTTTTCGACAAAAAGTATTCCGATTAAAAAAAATTTGTGATGAGATTTTCATCATTTGCAACGTAGAAAGTTTATCGAAAATATGACCTTTTTTGTTGTTGTGAAAAGTATATAAATAATTTTGTTAGAAATTTTAAATTTAATTTAATTTGTAAAATATAATAATTATTTAAATTTTAAACAAAGAATAAAATGATAAAAATATCTCATTAACCCTCAATTTTCCCCCTTTCCCATTTTTTAACTCCCAAACAAGAAAAGGAATACCCTTCAATTTCCTTCCATTCCTTCCCCCCTCCCCCTTGAATCCTCTTCCTTTCCCTTCCCTCCAAACTCAAGGGGAGGGGGGAAGAAAATAGAATGTTAATGAAATATTTTTACCATTTTATTCTATTTTTAAAATTAATATAATTATTATATTTTACAAATTAAATTTAAAATTTCTAACAAAATCATTAATGTACTTTTCACAATACTAAAAATGATCAATATCTTTTATGAAACTTCTACGATGCAAACGACGGAAATTTCATCACAAGATTATTTTTTCGTCAGAATACTTTTCGTCGAAAAGCGATGGAATTTTTTGTTCGATTAAAATTTTTACAAAAATAAATTTTGTTTCAAAATTTTCGACTAAATATAGTTTCCGTCAAAAGTTTTGACGAAAATGATTTCCTCCATCAAATGTTTTACAAGAAAAAAGAATTCTGTCAAAGATTTTGACAAAATGTTTTCCGTTCAAAATTTCAATGGAATGTTTCATTTGAAACTTTCAACGAAATTTAGATTCTGTAAATAATTCTGCCAGAATATTTTCTTCGTCAAAAAATTTTACGAAAATATTTTTTATCGAAATTTTTTGACAGAAATGTGTTCTGTTGAAAATTTGAAGGAAATGTTTTTTATCAAAAAACTTGACGGAAATATTTTTCGTCAAAAAATTTTACGAAAATATTTTTTATCGAAAATTTTTGACAAAAATGTGTTCCGTTGAAAAGTTGATGGAAATTTTTTTTATCAAAAAACTTGACGAAAATATTTTTCGTCGAAAATTTTAAATGAAAATGTGTTTCGTTAAAAAATTCAACAAAATTTTTGACGGAAATATTTTCGTTGAAATTTTCGACGGATTAATAGAATAATTTTGATTGAATTTTTTTCCTTAAAAAATTTATGTCAGTGATTATGGTAAAATCTGGTTTCGTCTTTAGTTTTGACGAAATTTTTTTGGCGTATATGATTTTCATCAAAAAAATTATCACTATTTTTGACGAAATATTTTTCGTCTGTAAATTCTGTCGGTATTTGAGATTTTTCTTATAATGTCACATTTAATAATGATTCACATTTATGTAGTTTTCACATTTTAATACTAAGGGTAAATAAGTAATTTTTAATGGATAAAGTGTGTGTCAGTTTAAAGGATGTAAGGTTGTGTCATTTAAGAAAGAGAAAGAAATAGATAAAGGAGGAGAGATAGTTGACAAAAAAATAAAATAAAAGTGTGAGTCTCACTTCCTCTTTGTGAGAGTGAAAGGATGTAAGTTGTGTCGTTTAAAATGATAAACATTTTTTCCATTTTTAATATTTCCCCTCAAACCCTCCAAATTGGGGGAAAATATGGCTGTAATAAACTACTTACAACTAATGGCACTAGGAGGGATATTCTTACTACCAAAATCTTTTACTACCAACTCACTACCTATCTAATCACCATTGGATCAACATTTTCTCTTTTTTCAAAAACTTTTTAGCATTCTCTCTCATTAATTCAATGGTGATTAGATAGGTAGTAAGTTAGTAGTAGAAAATTTTGGTAGTAAGAATATCCCCCTTCATATTAGTATATTTGCTGTAACAAATCTTCGATATTTACAAATAGGCTCTGTATTCCTAATATGAAAATAAGAATATACTCAAAAATGAAAAAGGCGAAATGAAATATAAATTTTTTTATCTCTATTATTATGATTTACTTTCACGAATTTTTATTCCCTTTAGGGTACATACTCTTAATATTTTATCATCTATGTTTTGGACATTCACCAGTTTCCGAATAATTGTATGGGCATTGTTCTAATAATTCCTGAATGAAATTGCTGCGGCATCTCTTTGATTAGTATACAGATAAATTAAAATACAATAAAACCTCCCTTAGATTTTGAAAGAGTTTATTTATTTTATTTTATTTTAAATCTACATGGCTGTAACAAACTTACAACTCATGCCAATATATTAGAATATTTGATGTAATAAAACTTCGAGATTTACAAATAAAGTCCGTATTCCGAATATGAAAATAAGAATATACTCAAAAATGCAAAAGGAGAAAAGAAATGTGAATTTTTTTATCTCTATTATTATGATCACAATGTACATTAATAGAAAGATCTAGATCATTGCTCATTGAAAAATAAAAAAATAAAAATAAAATCTAGATGGCTGTAACATATGTACAACTCATTACACTATAATCTATATAAAGAGTACTGTTTGTAATTATGTAATAAATTTTCAATATTTGCAAATACACCCTGGAATCTGTGTTACAACTCAACTGTCAAAACCGTGCTTATTGACAAGTCATAGGAGAGTTTTCTGCACGCGTCCTGGAGGGTGGAGGCTAATTAGAGTTTTAGACAGAAAAGGAATGAAGGCATTCTCATTATTACAGCCAAAGATAGCGTACATGTAGAAATTTCACGCGAATCTGTTGCCTATATAAACCGCTCTCACTTGCACAAACAGACAAATTGTAATACAACGGAACTAAACTCAAATCAAAAAAATGAGAACCCAACGGTCTCTCCATCTCCTACTATCCCTCGTCTTCTTGGCAGCTGCATTCTCAGCCGCCACTGCCGTAGAAAATGGCGGAACCACCAGCAATGACGGTAACACCGATTTCATCCGGATGAGTTGCAACACCACGCTCTACCCGAAAATTTGCTACAGTTCCCTCTCTCGACACGCCAATGCTGTCCAACAGAACCCTGGCCAGCTAGCTCGCGTCGCCATAGCCGTTAGCCTCTTGAAGGTCCAAAGAACAGCCTCCTACCTCTCCAACCTCACACGCGAAGCCGACAACTCACCCGCTACCAAGGCAGTCCATGACTGCTTCTCAAGATTAGACGACGCGGTTGACCAAATCCGCGACTCACTGGAGCAGATGCGGCACATAGGATCCTCCGGCGCCGGCGATGGCACCAGCTCGTTCCGATTCCAGATGAGTAACGTGCTGACGTGGATGAGCGCGGCGCTCACTAACGAGGGGACGTGTATGGAAGGATTAAACGATGTATCGGAGGGTCCGGTGAAGACGGATGTATCCCGTCGGGTGACAAAGGTGAAGAAAATAACAAGCAATGCTTTGGCGCTTGCAAATAGTTATAACAACAAGGGAATGCCTTGAACTTTGACATTTATGATTTTTCATATTGTTCCCATTCCCACATTTCAGATTCTTCATGGCATTTACCATCTTGGCCGAGTGTATGTTTGAATGATAATCATCCGCTTCTGATTATTGTTCTGCTTTGAATTTAATTTGCAGATGGGCATTTAGGCAGGATTTATTCTATTTAACTCGATCTTATATGTATTCATTATTCGTAAATAAAGTTTTTTGTTTTTCCCCCCTTAATATGTTAAACTAAAATTCTAAAATAAACGCAATCACAATTATTTTTAATAGAACTACTTGCTTTTAACTTCCTAATCACACATTGAGAATATATAGATTTATTTTCAAGTTATATATAATAGTAATCATCTTTTCTTAATGAGCTTGAACTTCGTTGATAGGAATGATTTACATCTTTATATTGTTTTTTAATATTATTCAGCAGTATTTCATATATAATGCTTGTTTTGTTAAATATTCACCATATTTGATTAATATGGTTAGCTATGATTGTTTGCAAATTGCTCTGTATTTATGCCTTAACATATTGCAGCTAAGAGCACTACCCTCTGGCTGGCCTCATCCATGCTAGTGAATTAAAGCTATAATTTATGTTTTCTATGTAGGGAGTAATTCTCTTTTATATAAAGATATATCAGTTAGCCCTTTTTTTCTTGACAAATGAAAGAATTGGTGCTTTGATGGTGTAGATGATTTAAAATCTACAGAGTTAATATTGTTATTGCCAATTGATATAAATTATTCTTGATTTAGAAATAAAAATTTCTTAAGAAACCTTTATATTGTGATTCAACTGATGTTTTGAAAGTGTGGCATAGCCCATATACTTGTGCTTATGAAACAATACAAGCAAATTGTTATCCATTATGATGTTAAAATGATTGAGAGGGGATAATTTGTGTTAGAGAAATTATTTCAACCATATTCACAGTTCCATGGATTACTCATAAGAAAATTGTAATATGCAATTACACAAAATTAAAGTGTACCATAAGAAAATATATGAATGCTACAAGGAAAAATTTGAGCTCAGTGTTAGATATTATATCTTTTAGACAATTTTTCCCTCTCTATTGTATCCATGATTTATGGACAATTGTCTTCCAGGATAGAACAGATTACCTCTATTCTTCTTGCAGTACTTCCATATTAAATAGCCTCATTGAACTGTACCAAAAAAAAAAAAAATAGCCTCATTGAACATAACATATGCTTGACCAATCGCACTAGAGTGGAAGAATGGAAATGCAACCGGGAAAAACTTGTTGAAGATAAGAACTAATTTGAAATGTAGTTAGTATTAGATAAGATCAATTTGTTTATTTATTCAAAGTTGTGAATATTGTTAGCTGATTATTTGGTAGAAGTTGTTAAGAATACTTGTATAAATATACCTCAATTAGAGATGAGGGATATATGAAAATGAGGTACAGTTCTCAAGATTATTTCTTAACATGGTATCAGATGAAATTTTTTAATCCTTTGAACAGTATCTCCCAAACATGATACCTCTTTTTTCTTTACCCGTTTTTTGACCCGTCTTTCTTTTTTTTATCTCTATCACATATCCTCTCTTCCTTCTAACCCGACCCTGAAATCCCTAATCCCTAATCTCTTCGCTGCCATGGCTTCCCCTGAAACAGATCCCACCCCAACGACTCCATCATCTTCCTCCGCGATACAACCGTCCAACATCATAATTCAGCAAGAGACTTCCTCTCTTCCTGTCTCCGTTATCCTCGATGACCACAACTACCCTCTCTGGTCGCAGCTTCTTGAAATGCGTATTGGTGCTAGGAACAAAACCGGGTTCCTCACTGGTGCGACACCGAAACCCCCTCTCACCGATCCCTCTCTTGCCACATGGGTCACCGACAACCAAAGGGTGAAAAGCTGGCTCATAGACTCGATGTCTCCTCCGTTGATGCAAAGGTTCATACGCCTCGAAACGGCCCACGAAATTTGGGAGGCCACGCAGAGCACTTTCTATGATGGTTCGGATGAATCCTGCTTGTTCGAACTCCATCAACGATCCTTCTCCTCTAAGCAGAATGGCCGCCCTCTCTCTGTGTATTACAATGATCTTCTCTCTATTTTTCAAGAGATTGATCATCGGATGGCCTCCTCTGATGCTTCTGTTGCTGAAGTTGTTCACACGCATTCCTCTATGGCTCGGATGCGAGTGTATATTTTTTTGAGTGGTCTTGATTCTGTTTTTGATCAGGTACGAGGCGAGATTCTTCGCAAAGATCCAAAATTGAACCTTGAAGGCACTTATGCTTTCCTCCGCCGTGAACAGCAACAACGCATCACCATGGGACGCCCTTCATCTTCGTCGGACTCCTCTGCCCTGTTGTCCCATGTCCCTCGCTCACCTGCTGCAAACTCTGCTCTCAAACCCCGGAAGGATGCATCGTCTGGCAAGCAATTTGTCTGTTCTCATTGTGGTGATTCCGGTCACTCCAAGAGCCGTTGCTATGAAATCGTTGGCTATCCCGAGTGGTGGGACTTCACCAAACGTCCTCGACGGAAGGCTGCTACGAAGGCTCTTCTCTCCTCAACCGACAATGATTCCTCTTCCAAACCCCAAGCTAATGCTGTCTACGAAGGGATCCTAGGTAACTCTCTGGCTCTATCCACACACTTTAACAATTTGTCTTGGATAATTGATACTGGTGCGTCAAATCATATGATTCATGATGCTTCTATGTTAACTGAATTTTTACCTTGTGATCAATCCTCGGTTACTACTGCAAATGGTGGTACTGCCTCCATTACGGGTCATGGAACCCTCTCCCTCTCTCCCACTATCACGCTCAATTCTGTGCTTGTTGTGCCCACTCTTGAATTTAACCTTTTGTCTGTCAGCAAGCTGACTTCGGACCTTAACTGTGAGGTGATTTTTTTGCCATCATTATGTGTATTTCAGGACATCCAAACCAAACAGATCCTTGGCTATGGTGTTAGGAAGAATAATCTCTATTTTTTTGAAGTCCTTGATAGTGCCTCTCACGTGAAGAACAGAGCAGCAGCAGTTCAGTCCTCTTGTCACACACATTCTGCACTTTGGCTCTGGCATAGGAGATTAGGCCATCCATCATTTTCTTATTTAAAAAAGTTGTTTCCCAATTTCTTTAAACATTGTACCCCTTCTGATTTTAAGTGCTCTACTTGTGAAATGGCTAAGAGCCATCGTATTCCTTTTTATCCTAGCTTAAATAAAAGTGTGGTTCCTTTTCAAGTGATCCATTCTGATGTGTGGGGACCAGCTAGAGTCTCTTCTTTTTCACATGCCTTTTATTATGTATCTTTTATTGATGAATGCACTAGAATGATTTGGATCTCCTTACTTAGGAATAAAAATTAAGTTTTTTCTATGTTTCAAAATTTTCATAATATGGTTCACACTCAATTCCAAACTTCAATCCAAATTCTCCAATCTGATAATGGACTTGAATATAAAAATAAGGTGTTTTCTGATTTTTTAAACTCTAAAGGAATCAAACATCAAACTTCTTGTGCATACACACCTCAACAAAATGGATTGGCCGAGAGAAAGAATAGACAATTATTAGAGGTCACTCGAGCCTTCTTAATTGACATGAATGTTCCCTCCCATTTTTGGGGTGAGGCTGTGCTCTCTGCTGCTTATGTTTTGAACCGTACTCCATCTAGTTCCCTGAATTTTCTTACCCCTCAACAAAAGCTTGAAACTTTTTTTTCCATTCCCCATGTTTTGAATCTCGAACCTAGGGTATTCGGGTGCACTGTTTTTGTTCATATCCCCAAACCTCAACGCACCAAACTTGATCCTTGTGCTAAGCGGTGTATATTTGTAGGCTACTCTGACCTCCAAAAGGGCTACAGGTGTTTTGATCCTATCACTCATAAGATGTATGTCACCCTTGAAGTTTCCTTCCATGAATCTGAAGCATATTATTCAGGGGGAGTTTCTTCCTCTTCTTCTCAGGGGGAGCAACATATTACTAGAGAAGAAGAATTCTGGTCCTCTACTTCTATCCATCTCCCTCCTAATCCTCCATCAAACCCTCCTTTAAATGCGACACCAAACCTCTCTCAAATACCTGAAACTCCACCCTTGGATACATCTGAAACACACTCTGAACCTGCTACAAATGAGTCCATCTCTACCCAAAATCTTGATCAGATTCCCGAAACCCAAAATCCTGACAATTTACATGTTAGAAGATCAGAAAGAGCAAACAAAGGCATACCAGAATCCACCTATGAACCGGATCTGACAGTAAGAGGAAAATATCCTATCAGCAATTATGTGTCATATCATAGATTGTCTGAATCATATGCTTTAACAATCGATCAATTATCTACTGTGCAAATTCCTAATAGTGTGCAGGAAGCATTGGAGGATCCAAAATGGAAGGAGGCTATGAACACTGAAATGGAGGCACTTCAGAAAAATAAAACTTGGAGTCTGACCTCTCTACCAGAAGGAAAAAAACCAGTTGGTTGTAAATGGGTCTATACTGTGAAGCTAAAGGCAGATGGAAGCATTGACAGATACAAAGCAAGACTTGTAGCGAAGGGGTTTACACAAAGGTATGGGGTAGACTATCAGGAAACTTTTGCACCTGTGGCTAAACTTAATACAATCAGAATTTTAATATCTATTGCAGCAAATAGAAAATGGCCCTTGAAACAATTTGATGTGAAAAACGCTTTTTTGAATGGTGATTTAGAGGAGGAGGTCTACATGGAGGTACCACCTGGAGTAAGGAAACCATCTTCAAACCAGAATATTGTTTGTAAACTGGAAAAGGCACTCTATGGTCTTAAACAATCACCTCGAGCATGGTTTGGTAGGTTGTCACTTGCAATGAAGAAATTTGGGTATCAACAAAGCAACTCAGATCACACACTCTTTATAAAGCACAACAAACAAAAGGTAACCATACTTATCGTCTATGTAGATGATATGGTGTTAACTGGTGATGATTTGGAAGAAATGAAGTCTCTTGAGGAGAAATTGGCTGCTGAATTCGAAATGAAAGATCTTGGCTCACTAAGATACTTTCTCGGAATAGAAATCTCTAGATCAGAGCAAGGGATCTTCTTATCTCAAAGAAAATATATTTTAGATCTCCTATCTGAGACTGGATTGATGGCTAGCAAACCCGCAGATACCCCAATGGAGATGAACCACTCACTTGGTGTATACCCAGATCAGATTGAGGCAGATAAGGGTAGATATCAAAGGTTAGTAGGTAAGCTGATCTATTTATCACATACTAGACCTGATATTGCATATTCTGTTAGCATTGTAAGCAGATTTATGCACTCTCCTAGTGAAGAACATATGAAAGCTGTATATCGAATTCTAAGGTATCTAAAAGGGTCTCCAGGAAAAGGTTTGCTTTTTTCAAAAAATAATAGACCATGTATTGAAGGCTATACAGACTCAGATTGGGCTGGTGATAAGACTACAAGGCAATCAACGTCTGGATACTTTACCTTTGTGGAGGGAAATTTAGTCACATGGAGAAGCAAGAAACAAAAGGTAGTAGCTAGATCAAGTGCTGAAGCCGAATTCAGAGGTATTGCCTATGGTGTGTGCGAGCTGTTATGGATTAGGAACATTCTAACTGAATTGGGGATTAGTTATAGTCAGCCAATGAATCTTTTTTGTGACAATAAAGCAGCTATTGAAATAGCACACAATCCAGTTCAACATGACAGAACCAAACATGTGGAAGTGGACAGGCATTTTATAAAGGAAAAACTGGACAATCATATAATTGAGATTCCTCACATACGATCACATGAGCAACTTGCTGATGTGTTGACAAAAGCTGTTTCTGGAAAAGTCTTTGAAGAAGCTACTAACAAGTTGGGCATGATAGATATTCATGAACCAACTTGAGGGGGAGTGTTGAAGATAAGAACTAATTTGAAATGTAGTTAGTATTAGATAAGATCAATTTGTTTATTTATTCAAAGTTGTGAATATTGTTAGCTGATTATTTGGTAGAAGTTGTTAAGAATACTTGTATAAATATACCTCAATTAGAGATGAGGGATATATGAAAATGAGGTACAGTTCTCAAGATTATTTCTTAACAAAACTCTTCTCAAAAATCCTGATTCTCTATATATTTATAGGAAACGTAAGGTCACGTACAATTCAAAAGGCACTGATTCGTCCACGAAACAACACATCCGTCCGACATGAAAAGACGCATTCGTTTGATGACGAAAAGACACATTTTCAAATCAAGCTTCTTATTCACGAAAATAATTATTTTAAAAAATTAATTAATTCCAACACAAACATGATGAGAATAAATGGATAGTGACTAAAGTATTAGTGTTTAAAAAAAAAATTTGCTCCAACGGCGCATTTGGTCAGACACATTGTAAAATTGTGGTTATTTTGTTAGGGATTGTGGAAGCATGACTCTATCTTTGCTGTACACAATTAAATGTTGTATGCATTAGGCTCAGAAAACGTGATTGGCTCTGGAGCAATGTAAGATTGGACATTTTTATCTTTCTTGTCCTGGCTTAAGTTTTGCATGCGATGCCAAGTTGTCTATGTATTAAGGCATGAAATCCTAATGTTACAAAGCAAAAGATTACACATTCCTTAGGTCTTGTGGAGACTTATATATATGCAATAATATATTGTTTTAAATAATTACGGTGTTATTTACATATGATATCAATAGCATATTTCCCCTGATATATGTTTTTGTGTCTCTGATCCACCGGAACGAGTGAAGTTCTCTCATTTTCCCCAAATTTTTCTTTGAATTCCCTGTTTGTGTTACGAATTTTTAGTTTTAATTTTTGTTTTATTTTATTATTTTGTTATTGTTGTTAATTAGTTACTAGATTAGTATTTGAATTTGTTTGAATAAGTCTTGGCCATTTCCAAAACATAGCAAAGTGAGTAGAGGTAGTTTTAGGTGGTTCCTATTTTCATGCATTATGGCTTTCATGTGTAATTGTCTATTTAATTAGAGTTTGAAATAATAAAACATAATAGTTGGAAATATTAGTTTGGCAATGTGTGCAAGGTCAGACTTCACAGTAAAGCTACCATTTTTATTTCTATTTGCTTTGTCATCTCTTTATTTTGCCGTCCTTGTGTTAAAAAAATAGTCAAAATAGAGGAAAAAAAATCCAAGACAAATCCTTGTACGTACCAGTTTTGGCCGGAGGTTATATTACAGGAGTTTTTTTGTGGGATATCATGATAGATTTTGGAAGCTTTGCTCACTTGATATGCTTTTTTAAGGTTTGATTTTTGAACAGATAAGTACGAGTTCCTGCTCAACTACTATAACGATTACATCTCTTACAGAATCTATGGTGGAATGTTCTATTCCAAGGTCTTTTTCATTTATTTGGGATTTGGGATGCCAATGATTGAAAAAGGATTTTTTTTTCATTTACTTGGGATTTGGGATGCCAATGATTGAAAAAGTATTGCTCAAAAGCTTTCCCCTATGTGCTGAAACAAATTTCGACATGACTTACTGGCGGATCTAGGAATTTGATGAAGGATGGGCACTAACTGGCCCTAGGACTCATTCTGCACAAGGGTAAGGTAACCGACATTTTTAAGACAATCAAGAAAAAATGAATGTATTAATTTTAAGGCAACCGAAAAAAATGAATATATTAATTGCCTTAAAAATGAAAGTTTTAAGGCAACCAAAAGTTAATTTTATTTCAATAGGAAATTTTTTTTGGGATTCTGCATTAATTTCATTTCAACTGGAAAAAAAAATTGGGATTCTGCACAAGAATCGGGTTAATTTCCAATTGAATGTATTAGTCAAACAAGGATAAGGCAACTGAATCAATGAAGTTTCATTTCTTTCCACTCTAGTATGATAGCAATCAAATCAAATCAACCACTTCCAATGCATGAAATTGAAAATAGTTGTGCATGAACCTGAACGGACATCTTCAACCCTAGCTGTGCTCGAAAGTTTTAAGGATGGCTAGCCTTGACGCTCGCTTCAACGGTGACCTTTCCAATGTAACCGGTGCCTCCAAATTAGGTGCTTAGGTTTTTTTGATTTGGTCTAATGGAGGTGGTCAGGTTACTGATGGATGAGAAAAGCAAAAAAAAAACAAAAAAAAATAGAAACAAACTTAATTTTAAGTAAAGAGTATTTTAATAATTTCATGTCAAAATTTAAGGTCTATAACTTGGGTCCGCCTCTGGGTGGAACCTTAAGGTTTAGCAAGTGCTTTTGCATTTAGGATGGGTGGTTAATTAGTGTTGCTGTCAATATGATATTCCATATGGCCTTTAATTTTAATGATAAGGCTACCCAATATTTATGGAAGCTGTGTCTTTATGCATGCGGCTCATAATAGATTCTCAATTTACATTGGTAGAATGACTCATCATAACTCATAAGGGGCTCTTAGATGAATAAAATTTGTTCAAAGTATGTCTAGAACTGAATGATTTTGTTTTCTTTGTGCTTAATACAATATCTCTATGACAATATTTGAAAGCCCATCCAAATAGGCCTTACTAGGCTGGTCAATTGGGCTGGCTAGAACAAATTCAAAAGAGTATTTTTTTAAAAAAATCTATATGGCTGTAACAAACTTACGACTAATGGCACTATATTAGAATAGTTGCTAACATGAAAAAGTCGAAAGGAAATATGAATTTTTATATCTCTATTATTATGATTTACTTTCACGAATTTTTATTCCCTTTTGAGTACTTCGATATTTACAAATAAGAGTTTATTTATTTTTATTTTTAAAAAAATCTATATGGCTGTACAAACTTACAACTCATGGCAATATATTAGAATATTTGATGTAACAAATCTTCGATATTTACAAATAAGGTCTGCATTCCTAATATGAAAATAAGAATATACTAAAAAATGAAAAAGGAGAAATGAAATATGAATTTTTTTATCTATTATTATGATCACAATGTACATTAATAGAAAGATCTAGATGGCTGCATACCAAAAAATAAAATAAAATAAAATATAGATGGCTGTAACATATGTACAACTCATTACACTATAATCTATATAATCTCTATTACAACTCAACTACCAAAATCGTGCTTATTGACAAGTCATAGGACAGTTTTCTGCACGCGTCCTGGAGGGTGGAGGCTAATTAGAGTTTTAGACAGACAAGGAAGGATGGCATTCTCATTATTACAACCAAAGATAGCATACATATAATAATTTCAGGCGAATCTGTTCCCTATATAAACCGCCCTCACTTGCACAAACAGATAAATCATAACACAACGGAATCAAACCAAACCAAAAAATGAGAACCCAACAGCCTCTCCATCTCCTACTATCCCTCGTCTTCTTGGCAGTCGCATTCTCAGCGGCCACTGCCGTAAAAAACAACGGAACCAGCAGCAATGACGGCAATACGGATTTCATCCGCACGAGTTGCAATACCACGCTCTACCCAAAAGTCTGCTACAGTACCCTCTCTCGGCACGCCAATGCTGTCCAACATAACCCTGGCCAGCTGGCTCGCGTCGCCATAGCCGTTAGCCTCTTGAAGGTCCAAAGCGCGGCCTCCTATCTCTCCAACCTCACGCGCGAAGCCGACAACTCGCCCGCTGCCAAGGCTGCTTCTCGAAATTAGACGACACCGTCGACCAAATCCACGACTCACTGGAGCAGATGCGGCAGATTGGATCCTCCGGCGCCAGCGATGGCACCAGCTCGTTCCGATTCCAGATGAGCAACGTCTTGACGTGGATGAGCGCAGCGATCACAAATGAGGTGACGTGTTTGGATGGACTCAACGACGTGTCGGAGGGTCCGGTGAAGACGGATGTATCCCGTCGGGTGACGAAGGTCAAGAAGATAACAAGCAATGCTTTGGCGCTTACAAATAGCTATAGCAACAAGGGAATGCCTTGAACTTTGACATTTATGATTTTCATATTGTTCTCGTTCCCACATTTCAGATTCTTCGGTCTCGTGATGTTGCTCAGAGGACTTCAATGCTAAACCCATTTATAGGGATCATCAAACTGACTAACTGATTAACATTTATTCTTCAAAGAATGCACCAAACTCATTTTTTGATGGAATTAATGCAACACTTTTTGCGCAGAAATATAGCAGCATGTTATTCACCAATAACTAATAACATTTTTTGAGTCACGAATTTCATGGAATTTACCATCCTGGCCGAGTGTATGTTTGAATGATAATGAGCCGCTTCTGGTTACTGTTCTGCTTTGAATTTAATTTGCAGCCGGGCATTTAGGGAGGATTTATTCTATTTAACTCAATCTTATATACATTTATTATTTGTAAATAAAGTTTTCTGTTTTCCCCCCTTAATATGTTAAACTAAAAATCTAAAATTAACGCAATCACAATTATTTTTAACATAACTACTTGCCTTTGACTTCCTAATCACACATTGAGAATATATAGATTTTTTTTCAAGTTATAACAGCCATCATCTTTTCTTGATGAGCTTGAACTTCGTTGATAGATAGGAATGATTTACATCTTTATATTGTTTTTTAATATTAATCAGCAGTATTTCATATATAATGCCTGTTTTGTTAAATATTCACCTTATTTTATTAATATGGTTAGCTATGATTGTTTGCAAATTGCTCTGGATTTATGCCTTGACATATTGCAGCTAAGGACTACCCTCTGGCTGGCCTCATCCATGTTAGTGAATTAAAGCTATAATTTAAGTTTTTTATGTAGGGACTAATTCTCTTTTATATAAAGATTTATTAGTTAGCCCCCCTTTTTTTTTCTTGACAAATGAAAGGATTGGTGCTTTGATGGAGTAGATGATTTAAAACCTACAAAGTTAATATCGTTATTGCCAATTGATATAAATGATTCTTGATTTAGAAATAAAAATTTCGTAAGAAAATTTCGTTTTCTTGCTTTTTTCTGTCCTTCGGTAGAATACGTCAAAACCTTTATATTGTGATTCAACTGATGTTTTGAAAGTGTGGCATAGCCCATCTACTTGTGTGTTGGAACTCGACACTTCCTAGAAGTCTTTTATGTGGAAGTCAATTAATCGATCACCCCGACACTCCAACACGCATTATAGAAATTCAAAAAAAGGTTCAAAGGTTGCGTTGCGTTGAGTTTTTAGTTCCAACTATTAGATTTGTTAGATTACGATTACCATTTTATTAAATTTAATATAAATATTTGGGATATCTTATGTTTCTTTGCAAAATTTATGAATAATATAAATATATTCATTTTTTTGTCTAAATGGTATAATGAATATTAAATACAATACACACTATATAAATTAAAAATATTTTTTAATATCAAATTATGTTCTAACGTGTCGAAATTTTCTCTCAAACAAAATCCTCACAGTGTCGTGTCCTATCGTGTCACGTGTCTTGTGTATTTATAGGTGAAAATTAGGTTAGGGGTATTTTAGAAAAAAAAAAACCCTTAAATGGGCTTAGCAATTGAAGGAGGACCCAACATTGTGGTTATGAATCAGTACAAGCAAATTGTAATCCATTATAATGTTAACATCACTGAGAGGGGATAATTTGTGTTAGAGAAATTATTTCGGCGATATTCATAGTTTCATGAATTACTCATAAAAAATTGAAATATGCTATTACACAAAGTTAAAGTGTACCTTATGAAAATATATGAATGCAACAAGGGGAAATTTGATCTCAGTGTTAGACATTGTGTCCTTTAGACAATTTTGCCCTCTCTATGGTACACAAAATTCATGGACAATTGTCTTCCATTATAGAATAAATTATCTCTATTCTTGTGGCGGCGCTTCCATATTAAATAGCCACATCGAACATAACATATACATGACTAATCGCACTAGAATGGAAGAATACAAATGCAATGGGAAAAAAATCTTCTCAAAATCCTAATTTTCTATATATTTATAGGAAACGTACTGTCACGATTCAAAATGCACTTATTCGTCAACAAAATAACACATCCGTTCGACATGAAAAGACGCCGATGACAAAAAGACACACATTTTCAATTCAAACTTCTTATTCATAAAAATAATTAATTTAAAAAATTAATTCCAAAACAAACATGATGAGAATAAATGGAAAGTGGCTAAAGTGTGATGTTTAAAAAAATATATTGCTCCGGCATTTGGTCAGACACATTGTAAAATTGTGGTTATTTTGTTAGGGACTGTGGAAGCTGGACTCTATCTTTGCTGTACACAATTAAATGTTGTATGCATTAGGCTCGGATAACGTCATTGGCTCTGGAGCAATGTAAGATTGGACATTTTTATCTTTCTTATTGTTCTGGCTTAAGGCCGACATGAGTTTTGCATGGGATGCCAAGTTGTCTATGTATTAAGGCATGAAATCTTAATGTTACAAAGCAAAAGATTACACATTCGTTATGTCCTGACTTTAGGTCTTGTGGAGACTTATATATATGCAATAATATATTGTTTTAAATAATTACGGTGTTATTTCCAAAAAATAAATAAAAAATTACGGTGTTATTTACATGTGATATATCAATAGCATATTTCCCCGGATATGTTTTTGTTTTTGTGTCTCTGATCCACCGGAACGAGTGAAGTTCTCTCATTTTCCCCAAATTTTTCATTGAATTCCCTGTTTGGCTAGAGGTTATATTAGAGGGGTTTCTTTGTAGGATATCTGGATAGATTTTGGAAGCTTTGCTCACTTTATATGCTTTTTTAAGGTTTGATTTTTGAACAGATAAGTACGGGTTCCTGCTCAAATACTATAACGATTACATCAGTTACAGAGTCTAGGGTGGAATGATGTATAGCACGGACACGCAAATTTTGTCAAACACGTGTCCGACACGGACACATTCCGACACGCTTGGATACGCGTCCGGCACGCGATCAACATTTGGGGACACACGGACAACGCTTGGACACGTTTTTTCGACACGCAGTCAACTTTTTTCGGACACGCTGGGACACGTTTTTATTTATCTTGATTTTTTTTTTGATAAACATCTTAATTTTATTTTGTTAACTAAATATAAAAGAAATTATTTATAAATTATTTTTTTTCTCTTATGAAATTTGACATGAAAAATTAACAAAGTACGAAAAATTACTTATATTTATATTTATGTTATGAAATTTTAATATGTGATTGGTTATGACTTATTATGGACTCTTATATGTATTAAATATAAATTATATTACATATATTAAATTTTTTATTTAATATCAAAACATGTCCAAAAATGACATTTTTTAGAATTAATGTGTCGTGTCTCTTGTCCGTGTCCGTGCATCGTAGGTGGAATGTCAAGCATCCCACGTATTCTATTACAAGGTCTTGTTCATTTATTTGGGATACCAATCATTGAAAAAGGATTGCTCAAACTCAAACGCACGCTTTCCCCCTATGTGCTGAAACAAATTTCGACATGACTTCCTTTGTAATAGCTAGGTTTCATATGTCCCTTCTGGTGGAACCTTAAGGTTTAGCAAGTGCTTTTGCATTTAGGATGGATGGTTAATTAGTGTTACTGTCAATATGATATTCCATATGGCCTTTAGTTTTAATGATGAGGCTACCCAATATTTATGGAAGCTGTGTCTTTATGCATGCGGCTCATAATAGATTCTCAATTCACATTGGTAGAATGACTCATCATAACTCATAAGGGGTTCTTTCCATATCTCTCATATAGAAATGGACCTTTTGTTGGTCCAATAGAAATGGCTTTAATTCAAGCCAGACCCACTAGAATTAATTCATAGTTTCACACTCAACCAAAGATGATAAACAGCGAAGTTTTGTAATTATCCCTCATTCACGGAGTCTTATTGGCCCGGGATCTCGTTGTTTCGACGGTGATGTTGATGTTTAGATGCGTATGACTCATCCACAAAGCTTTAGAGATCCACACGAAAAGGTTTTTCTCTATACTTGTCTCCCCTTTACACTGCCTGGCTGGTTTATACACAGATTTCAGTTCGCATCTTTTTTTGTGCATGTCTTGAATCGAACCGGATTTTTTGAAAAACCGAACCTAATTGGTTTAAATGGTTCGGTTCGATTTAAAACTAGTTCGGTTCGAAAGTGGTTCGATTCGGTTGGAAACGGTTCGGTTCAAAATCGGTTCAGAACCAGTTCGGATCGACCCTTTCTTGAAAAGAAGAAAAATTAAAAATTTAAAAAACAAAGTTATAAAAATCAATTTGGTTTGCTTTCAAAACGGTTCGGTTCGGTTCGTAAACGATTCGTTTCGGTTCGATTCGGAAACTGGTTCTAAAACCGGTTCGGTTCATGAACTGGCTCTTTAAAAACCGGTTTAATTCATGAACTGATTTTAAAAAATCAGTTATTTTAAGAGTGCTTCGGTTCATTTCATGGTTCGATTCAATTTTATGATTATTTTGGACACCCCTACTTTTCTCAATCATCCATTCTTTGGTTCCTTTATTATGCAAAATTATTTTTCTTGATTACGCAGGGTGTCTAGATAATGACAACAAATTTTAACTTTAGTTTGATGCTTACACTCATATGTTGTTTTTCAAAATAATAAAAAATAAGAAAGTAAAAGATAAAATTAGAGATGAAAGGTGATAGGTCTTTTGACAAAACCTCAACATTATTAATTCTTAAAGACCAACGGATAAGTATTCACCAAAAAAAAAAGGCCAACGGATAAGTCGATGAGTAATGACATTGCACTCACCATGAATATATGAGGATAATACAGATAGATAAAAACAATGGTTTAACAATAAAATGTCTTTCAAGAAATCGCCTAATTCTGACAAATTTAGGTTATCTTTGAACAAACTATTTTATATTACCTTTACAAGTGATATTTCTAAATCTTAGCTGCGTTACCAAACGTGCATACTTCCTTGGCTCCTAAATTTCCATGATTGGAGGAGAATACATGGCAAGACTATAAAGCCCCGATATAGAAAGTTCGTAACTACAATTAATCATATCCTCTGGGCACAATTTTTGTGCTTAATTAGAGCATCCTTAGGCGGTCGTAGATTGCTCTAATATTGATCCAGAATAGATACTAAAGAAAAAAGAGTACCCATGAATCGAAAAAGTTCTTCTAGTCCTCTCTTATCCTTTTTGGATAAAAAAGAGTCAATTACGCCGCTGAGCCCGTTATTTGGTAAAAGATGTTATTGTCAAATGGATTCAGGTAGGTTGAGTGTTTTTTCAAATAAAAATTACGAGGTTCTTTTTCCCTTGTACTGGCTACTGTTTGTTTTTTGACCTCTTAAAAGTCAAAGTTGAACTTAAAAGCTAACATGTGTATGGTAATAGAGCGTCGCTTCAGAGAAGAAACATGCCACAATCTAGTAATTTTTATTTTTTTTTGAAGAATTTTACATTTTCCTCGTAACCTGTACTTAAATTTGGAGGAACGAGTTTCTTGAATAGCGGGCATTGTCTCCTTAACAAAAATACAATTAGTAGGATATGCTAACAAAGTGAGTTTGATAAAAAAGTTGGAAAAAATGGTTTAATAGGCTGAAATATTATCGAAAAAAATTAGGTTAAATTTTCTGAGTCTATATATAATTGAAGGTAAAATATTGATATAAAAATAGGATGAAATTATTAAACTAACCCTTGACTAAATCTAAAGAAGATTCTCTCTATAGATTTCTTTTGGCACATTTTTTGAGAAGGGATATTCATGTCTATTGCTTTTTTTATTACTTTTTGATTTGATGGGATAATGTCTGGTGGTATTCTGAAATGACAAAAATTTTCAAGTTTACCCACACATTGAGATTGCTATGAAAATTCGAATGATGGATAATTTTTTTAAAACCTCCTACCAAATTAAACATAGTCAACTAGGAAACCATCTCAACTTTTTGAGTCATCCTAAAAGAAACCTCCTACCAAACATCCACTTAGAAAATAAGTATCTATAGTAGTCCTTTTCGAGGGACTAACGTGAGTCTTTTTAAATTTTTTGAAGGACCACAATTTCAAAGAACTGAAATTTCAAGAAGACAAGTCGACTTTTTTCTAAGGAATTAAAATAGACTCTGTAATTTTTGTTGAAAACCCAAAAGAGTGTTACTCTGTAATTTATTATGGGTTTTATTAATTTCCTTTTACATAAGATGGTTATCTTATGCGGTAAAGAGAAAATGAGTGGGTCCCCCATTACATGAAAAAAGAAAAAGAAGAAGAAGAAAAAAAATGGGGTGCGAAAATCGAAGTGAGAGAAAATGAAATAAGTTTCCTGATGTGAAAGGAGAGTAATATATCCCATTTATTATTTATGAAGAATCACTTTTTCCTTTTATGGATAGTTTCCATAGAATAGGTTTGAAAAATGTGCAGCAATTTTCCCATCCTTTAACAACTTGATGGCTTTTACTTCAACAAACAAGTCATTTCTTAATCGTAAGGGTAATTAATGCTGACCTTTTCCGGAATGCGTAAGGTCTTGTTCACAATTGGTTTAGGTTTAGCGCAAAGGAGAAAATCCCTAATGGACGGTGATTGTGGGGAAGGTTAACTCCCACAGGACACACAATGATGGTGCTTGAATGGGTATGTGTGGAAGGGATCGAAAGGAAGGCAAAGGCACTATTGTTAAAAAAGTTGGAACAAAAGTTTCACGCATGCACATATAGTGGGCAAGTGTGAAGAAACATTATTTCACACAATATATATATATATATATATAGAGGTAGGATCTTTTGACACCTCATCTGAGAGTCGTTCGATAAAAAAAGATCAATGACTCTGATTTGTAAGCATGTGAAACCATTGATCTTTTTTTATCTAACGGCTATAAGATGAGATGTTAAATTTCAAATTTGACACTGGTGTCAAAGGATCATACCTCATATATATATATATATATATATATATATATATATATATATATGTATGGGTTTATCATCTATCATTTAACATAACCGTAAAAACTTTCCTACACTCGCAACATTTTGTGGGGCCCGTAGAAAAAAAAAACTCTGGCACGCAAAACGAATCTCTATAACATTACACAATCGCTTTTCTTATAACATAACTCTTATAAAACCCTATATATATATATATATATATATATATATATATATGGAAAAACTATTTGCCATTTTAAATGATATAAAGTTATATCATTTTATGAGAGAGATAAACACAAAATAATATTTTTATTTAAAAATTAAATTAAAAAAAATACTCACTTTCTCCACCATGATTTTCATTCCTTGTGTCTATCTCTCTCATAAAATGACATAATTTATGTCCTTTAACATGACAAACATCAAACCCCACATATCTTCTCTCCGTTTATTTCCGCCAATAGACGGTTATTATTTCTTAAAAATTAATAGTAATTAATAAATTTTATTCTCAATAAATGATAATTATTGATTGACGGAATCAACGGATAGGATTTGGTGTCAAATCTCAAAATTTGACACCGATATCAAACGATCTTTAAAAAAGAGATAGACACATAGATGTGAGTTTCACTGCAAAAAAAACAAAGATGTGGGTCCACCTTTTTATCTCATTTAAAAGAACACATATTTTTCCCATATATTAATACAAATAACATGTTCACATATAGGGGTGTAAATGGGTCAGGATGGCCCAACCCAGACTACAGCCCGACCTACATTGAGCCTGGCCTAGCCCGCCCTTTCAGAGAATGTAGCGTAGGCTTATAAGAAAGTCTTTTAGCAGATAGGCCATAGACCAATTTTGTCAAGTCTGACCTAAAACCTTGTAAGTTGGCCTATTTAATTTATTAAAGTAAAATAAAATAATAATATTTATTTTATGTGGCAAAGTACCAATATCAACCCTAATTTTTATGTGCACCGCCGCTCCTTACTCTCAGCTTCGTCTGAGGTATTATGTTGACTTTTTCTTGTTTGTCATTTTTTTCTTATGAGAAGTATTAGTGCATGTATGAATGAAACTTTCTTTCCTCTATACAATTATTTTCTTTGTTTAGTATCTACAGTGGGAGGTCTACAAGGCCCGTAAGTCATGTCAGGCTTTCTTATTTTTAAAAATAGGACGGGCTTGACCTACAAATAAAGCCTTTAATAGGTCAGTATGCCACATAGGCTGAAATTTTTTTACATAGACTTGGAGCAGGAAGGCCAAAGCTCAACCTAGCCCAGCCTATTTACACCCTTATTCACATATAACTCAATATATGAAAATATAATTATTTGAATTTATATGGGTTGTTAATTTATATTATATTTAAGATTTTTTTAATTGGAGGCCAATAATCGGGAGGGTGACCAAAGTGCCACGTTTTGACAAAAAAATTACTAGACTGTTACGCCAACAGTAAATTTTGCCAAAATGACACGCGGCATAATTCGCTAGACAGTGTAGCGAATTATGCATGCAAGTAATTCGCTACACAGTGTGGCGAAATATGCCACGTCATAACCAAAAATGCCACATGTCAAATTTTGACATTTTGGCATAATTTGCTACCTTAGGTAGCGAATTTTTGAAAATTTGACACGTGACATTTTTGATTGACGTGGCATATTTCGCTACACTGTGTAGCAAATTATGCCGCGTGGTATTTCGGTAAAATTTACTGTTGGCGTGGGAGTCTGGTAAATTTTTTGTCCCCCAATAATCACTCTCAAAACCATAACCTCGAACACCATAGTGTGGAGTGCACTCTCCAATTTCCTAACAACCCAAAAGGATTGTTGCTTTGTTAGGTTGTTGCCCATTGACGGTGTTTCAGTGGACGCCGTCACAATAAAAATACCTCAACTAGACAACTACAATTCACCACATTGCGATTCATTCCATTCATGCCTGTACGTTACAATGAGCAATGCTACTCGAATGTTGCATTAAAAAAATACAGTCAGATTTCAGTACCGAATCATGATCTAGGAGTATCTGAATTTTTTTATTTTTTTTATGTTTTTGGAAATCTGGAGTATCTGAATTTTATAACATGAATGTTTGCCCAATTTTAATAAAAGCCGTTTCGGTTTCGTGATGGACTCCAAATTGATGGTGATTAATACGATTCTGCACTAGCCGCAAAACTGAAGTGGGCAATGGGCACGCCATTGGCAAGGATAGGGATTTAATCATTAATAACAATACTTTTGTAAAAATAATATTAACTAAAAGGAGAAATATTGTAAAAAAAAAAAAGCATTTATACTAAAATATCATTATGCACAGTGGCGGAGCCACTTGGTGGCTGGGGTGCCTCGGCCCGTATTAAATTTTAACAAATTATATTTATAATGTATAATTATATAATTAATTATAATTTGGCTAATCTAAAATTGTAATTTGACCCGGGCTAAAATTTATAATTTGGTCCAATCAAAAAATTAAAATATATTTGGTAAGAGATTTGGGTAAGTTGTGTTAAGTTATGTGTTACATTTTTACTTATATAAAAATGTTAAAATATATTTAATATAATTATAACTCTTTTTTATATTCTCTGCTTAGGGAAAAATTTAATATGCTCCAGGATCACTGAATCTTTTGATGCTCCCTCTCATAACATTAATTTTTTCTTTCCTTTTTTACCCCTATTAATTTTCCACTTTTCTCATTTTACCCTCCTATTTACGCTAAGGGACTACCTAAAAATAGTGGTCCCGACTCACTTTAAATAACCTCTCTGCTTAGGTGTTTTGCATTTAATATAATTTAAATATATTATAATATTAATTAAAAAAATAAATATACATGTAATTTTTTTTGACCTGTGTTCCAACTAGAACCCGGCTCCGCCACTTATTATGCAGTTAAAGTGATAGAAAAAGATTACTGCATATTAGAACCGATAGGACAGAAGTTCTGCTGTATCCGTCGCTTCCTCTCGTTGTCACCTAAATTATTATTTTTATTTATTATTATAATAGTAGCGTCCCCACGCCCATCAACTTGCCTTCTATTATTACTAACACATGCTTGCCATCATTTTGTTTCTAACGTCTTTGGAAGTTAGTGAAATAACCCTTAATTAATTCAAATAATGAAAGTTAGTTTTACATTTAGTTATTTATTTGGCACCTGCATGTGAATATATTCAAAAATGAACTAAAAGGATCACATGTTTACAAAAAGATATTACTTAAATCTATTTATTTTTTTAGGTCTTTATTACCTCAATAGAAAAATTATAGGCAAATTCCTAGTTAAATAATTAGCATTTTCGGGGAGAAAAGAAAACCTTCCACCATGACTCTCTTGAAATAATGAACGTATTTCTTCACAGCAACATTAGAAGATGAAATTGCAACATTATAAGTTTATAACTGTTATGGACGGTTATAGAGACCCACATTTTAAAAATCTCAAGAGACTACAACTAAGAGAAAATTAAAGGAAATAAAAAAATTCCCCTGATATAAAAAAATCTCTAATTAATATTAATTTTAATACGAAAATGATCCAAGGTTAGATCCTAGAAATCCATCCAAGGTCCAATATTCAATTACCCATAGTTAAATTCTATAATTAAGAGATAAGTATGATACTTATTCTATCACCCCTTTGCTTATGCCCTTATTCTCTTTTGCACAGTAATTTATTTACTCTCAAAGATATCTTCTACAAAATATCCTATAAAACTTTAAAATCCAAAATAAACCCGTTCATCTCTCACTAGATATCTCTGTTTCCATAATAGAACAATAACACTCATGGCCACTTGTTCTGCCTGTGGCAGATGTGTCCAACGTAGGTTGGATAATTGATCTCGGATTCAGATGTTCCTCTCTGGATATCTATAAATTAGGTATCTGGGAGGAACGTGGATCACTGACACTGACCTAGGCGTCTGCCTCCAAGGTGTGTGTGTGTGATATCCAATGACTAGGTTTAGAAAATGTGTACCTGATTACTCCACCTACCTGCCTTATATAGCCCGGCTCTAGGGTTTGTTTGGGTTGGGCCGAGATGTATAGTGGGCTTGAGTCCAGCCCATAACAGTTGCCCCCCAGCTCGGTAGGCTGAGTTATCAGAGTGCCGAGTTGCGTTGATTGTCTGACCTGGTACATCTCGGTTTTTGAGCCGATATGCACTATTTCGCCAGTCTTTTCATCTTGCGGCAATTCTCCACGTGTCTTGAGCCATCATAATGCGTATCGTCGATTATCTTTGCGCCGCCTTGGCATTTAATGCGATTGCGACTGTACAGATATCAATCGTTTTGTCGTGTCAGGTGCTTTTTGCTTTTTGCTTTTACGCTTTTGCCCTTGTCTTTTCGTTTTCGCGGGTCATAACTCCTGACTTCTCCCCTTTCCTTATTTCATTGGCATTTTCCCCCTTTCCTCATCTTTCTGCTTCTGCTGTCAGTTTACTTGCGATTTGTTGCGTTCGGCTGTGTTTCGAGGTTTTCCTGTTGAATATCAACCTTCTCCGTCAAGCATTTGGTATTACTTGCTTTGTAGGTATGTGTTTCTTGATTTTTCTTTATTTTCTTGCCTTCTATTACTGCCGTTGCCTGCGTTTCTGTGTTGTTGCTTTCTTTATTTCGCTTAGTCTGCATTCGTCCCCTATATGTTCGGTTTTCTTACCGCCACTGGTTGCGTTTGCTGTTCTTGCCTGGAAAAGTTCCCAGTATGGATGAGGGAATTCCTTGCGGGTATAGGAGGGCCACTTGCCCTCGTGTTTTTGGCCGAAGTGACGAGATTTTGGCCGAGGAAGAAGCTAGAGCTGCTGAAGAAGAGGTGATTCGAGACCATGGTGCTTCTTTTAGCCCAGGACGTCGGCCGCCGGCTTCCAGGCCCGGACGTCGTCGTCTTGTTTCTGGTTCCGGACGTCGTCCACCAGTGAGATCTCGTCCTAGTGGTCGGGGGCGGTCTCGGTCCTCTAGGCGAGGTCGGTCCCAGCCTTCTAATCGCGCCGCGGGCTATTCGTCCGCAAGCACCAACCCTTTCTTAGATAATAGCCCTAGGTCTTCTTCCTTCCTTATTACTGGCCAACAAGATCCCATTACCTTGAATCGATCTTCTGTCCAGCCCATATTACCGACTTCCCCTCCTCGGAATCTGAATCCATGCTTCAACTGCGTTTATCTTAGCGCGCAATTTATTGGGAATGGTAATGATTTCATGGCGAACCTAGTCCTAGGCAGTTGCTCTCACGACCCTGGACTTAGGACTTCAGTTCCTATGACCTCTTCAGATAGTTCTTCAAGCTCTTCACACTGTAGTTTATTTAACTCAGGTGCGTGTACTTGTTGCTTTTGTTGTTTTAATCCACCCATTTTGCTGTTCTAGGTTCTTATGGAGTCCCCTTCTGCAGAACTCAACGTGGAGACTACCTCATCCAATCACGAGCTAGAAGCCGAGGTTGCAGTGGTTGAAGAGGGTTCTGCCCCAGTGGGTACCAATCTGCGCAGGCAATTCCCCTGGGTGACAAAGGAGGTTCTTAGTTTCAGATCCTCCATGACCACTGAGGAAATATCCGGGTTACCAATTGGCAACCCGGTAGGTTTTAATACTTTCTGTCCTGCAGAGGATGAACCGGTGTGCTCGGGTCGGAACCCGCAAGAGCCTCCCTTTTTCTTTTATTACCGAGATTTGATCACAAAGATCGGTATTCGTTTTCCTTTCTCTCCCTTCATAATATGCCTTTTAAACCATTTTCTTCTGGCTCCCACCCAAATTCATCCTAATGGATGGGCATACATTGTTGCCTTCGAGCAACTCTGCGTATCCTTGTCCTTGAACTGCTCTGTTGCCCTTTTCATGTATTTTTTCAATATTTATACCCCGCGCTCCGGATCTGAACCTCCCAAGTTGAAGGGTTGGGCCAGCATCCGGGGTCGCATTAGTAAGCCCTCCAGGAGACTGTTTTCTGTATACAGCGACTCCTTCAAAAATTTCAAAGGCACGTACTTCAAGGTCGTGGCCGAGGTCGGT